>JAQGBA010000106.1:0-66542 GCA_034698125.1 Prionchulus punctatus | reverse complement strand
CCTCCAGTTTCACAATAACTAGAAATAATTATCACCTGAACTACGAAAAAACATACATTCGAGCTGGTTTAGATATGCTTCAAAAAATTGCAAAGACTTTCCGATCAAATCAATAAATATCCTTCAAATCTGAATATATTCGTTAATGTTACAAATAGCTTTTTGAATATGTATATTTGTAGTTACCTTCCAGTATGAATATGAGAAACTTTTTTGAATCTGAATATTGATTCGTTTTTTTTGTTTACTGTAGCATTGGGCGGAACCGTGCGACATGAAGAACCTGCAGATCAAATGGCACGTGCCCAACGCGGACGAAATTGCGTTCGTTAAAGAATTACATAAGCTTTACATCATCGATCAATTGAAGAAACTTGAAAATCCGAAAAATTTAAAAAAGTGGGAGAAAAAAGATATATTTAAATTTCACATTTATCGCGCGCATTACAGTAATATTGCGATTCGCAGGGACGAAATGGTCAAATGTTTGAGTTTCATAAAAGCCTGCTTATCGGGCAGCTCGTGCCTGCTGCCCCTGCTCGACGGTCGTCTGCTAAATGTCATAGATAGCGTGACGGAATTTTCGAAATTCACGTACCTTACCGATCCAAATGATACAGGTAAATTAACGATTCGCAGGTTCTTTGATAAAATTCTTATTACAAGTTTGGAAAAAAATTAACATTCATATTGCAAGTTGCGAAACGAAAACAGTCTTTGTAACATTTTTACGGTACTTGAACAACGATTTTTGCCCTACAGTAATCGACTATGACGGCGAGAACGTTCGTAACTACGTATTCGAGCGCCTGCACATCTTAATGGAATTTTATTTAAACGCGCGCGAAGACGAAACGAAATGTTTAAATTTGATATGCGGCATTTTCAACATTCTACTTTTTCATCGCGGTCTGCACAAAGTATACTGTACCTGCGCGTCGGGAAATTTGAAATTTGCCACCTGCGAATCGCCAAATGCTTACTGTACGTATTTGCAGGCTAAGTACGACGCGCAAAGCCGCGGATTTAATTTATCGAAAATTATTATCACCGATAAGGTGATCGGCAAGAAGTCTTTCATTAAAACGTTGATGACCGAAATGGTCCTCATACAGCATCACGTAAGTTTCAAGTTTTAGCTCGTTAACGAAGCGGCGAGCGCGCGAAATTAGCTTTTCAGAAACGCTTGCTGGAAAAAAGCGGATACTATTTCACCGACACCCATTTGGCCATTTGTACCGACCTACTCAAATTGAGCACCAGCCATTACAGCGAAGTACGTTCGTAAGGCCCGCTCATCACGTAACCTACGGTAACCCGTATAATTGATTCTCAGGTACGCCGCGAAGCGCAGGCGGTACTAGACCAGTGTATGAACAGTTTTCCGTATTCGTATCGACTCTTACTCGACGATGTCCTTCCGTACCTGAAGAACAGTTCTACAGTAACCCACGAACAGTTCAAGGTACTTGCGAATCGCATGAATCAGATTTTTACCAATTTGGAGCGAATCCGCTACGCGGCATTTGCTTTTCGAGGGAGCTTTATATATTTTGATGGGCACGAAGACTCGCTCGCTGCTGACCCGACATCACTGGTCGTCATTAGTCAAAATTTGGCCGGCCATCATTCAGGCGCAGCATTCGGAGAAGCCGTCGATCATAAAATTATTGGAAGAAATTCAAAATATCGTCGTCGAATCGATCGAAAGTTTTCAAATAAAATTGACTGTGAGTGTGCGATTTGCGAAGCTTTCGTACATTTTCGACTCGATTTTCTTGTTTTCCGCGGGTTTTACCCAATTATTTCTCGTTACGACTATTTTAACGACCATTTTTTAGTTTTCCGACGCTCCGCTCGCATTGGCTAAACGCCTGTGGGACACCGATTCGCGGACCAAGGTTACTGTAGTGGCTATCCCGCCGATGCCCACGGACGAAGAATTGGAGAAAGCTCGATTGGATGAAATCGAACGGAATCGAGAAAGCGAAAGGTATTCGCCCGCATTTCGCGAAATTCGGCGAGTTTATCGTCTGGTTTTTGCCATTTTCCAGTCAATATTACGAATTGATCAAAATCCTCGTGGATATGTCCAACGACGCCAATCTACATTGGCGCCATTTGGACATGGCGCAGTCTTTCTTGAGCCTGCTTATCAGACTCGACATGAGATTTCCCGCGGAAGCCATGCAGGTTTTCGTACGCCTGCTGGTGCACGATTCGTTGAAAACTCGAAAAGTTTGTATAATATTCGGATTTTGTCCGATTCTGCATCAGCATCTAGTCTCACGCAGTCATTTTCCGTAGATGGCTATCGGGTTGTTCGCCGCCGTTTTGAAAATCCACCGAGAGAAGTCGGTGAAGATGATTCTCGATGTGGATCAGTTGACGTCGATGAACGGCAAAAAATCTTCGTGTCCCGTGAAGTCTTCGGATCCATGGCCGACGAAATGGGGCTTTCGACGCGACAACGAATGGTTGACGTATCGCGACGCTGAGCTGCCGAAATCGTCGCAAGCGTGGGATAGCTGCATTTTCATCGAGAAAACTCATCACGGATTCTATTGCTGGCCAAGGTACAGCTTTTTTAGACAGCGATCGAGATGGGAAAGTGCGTCACAGTTTCTATTGCTGGCTTGCTGTAAAGGAAAGTTGCTTGAACTTGTATACACTGTACTAGTCGCAACAACTTCCTTAACACATTCATCGCGATTCGGTTTTTTTCAAAAATCTAGTTCTTCTTCATTGTCACTATAGGTAATCGCATGTGCTGAACACGAATTTGCTAACCATATCATATGTGAGTTGTAGAAGGAAGGGAGTAGGCTCATCGTGTTCAGCGCGGTCGATTACCTATATTGGTGGCTAAATTAAGAGTATATGCTCAAGCAATTTTTAAGCGCAGGTGGGTCCCACCGGTGGGACCCATCGCGTGAAACGTGTTAATGAAACATCTTTTACTAATCAAAATAAGGGACAATTACATTTTCTCAACAATTTTTGAGCTTACAATTTAACCACTTTTTGCGCAATTTTCAGATTTGCCGCTAAATTGACATACATATGTTTGTCGAATTTATGCAATTTATTTTAAAATTTGGACTAGTTTTCAAAAAATTGCACATTTTCATTTTCTTTAAAATGCTTGTAAAATTGCAAATTTTGGCAAAAAATATGCGCGACTCATGCTATTTCGGGCAAAATTGAAATCGTCTTCAAATTTAATACAATAACTGCAAATTCTGGTCCATTCGGCGATGCTGGCCCCGAGGAGGCACACCGATCATCAAAGCAGACAGTCCAGCGAGTCCCCCCATAGCAACGTAGTTGGATGTACCCCATGAATCTCTGTCGAGCGGTTCTTGCTTGCAGCCGTCGTTTGATGAAGAATTATAGTAGCAAGTCTGACATTCCAGCCATAGTCTGCAAAAAGCAAAGATACTTCAATGTCCAGTGAGATATTAGCGCTAGCCGAGCATTTATTAGGCAAATTCATCTACAAGTCAACCATACTTGTTTTCGATGTTGTGATCGACGTACATTTGATGTACGTTTGATTCGCAGGTGCTTCAATTACAAAAGTCTGATCGTTGTAAGTTTGGAATGGTCCTTGTTGTTCCTTATTGTTCGAAGTTGCATTGCAGCATAGCAGGAGTAGACTGGGAAAAAAACAAAAAATAGATTAGCTAATTAATTTTGGCGAACGAAAAATATATTACTATTGTTCTTGAGTGGGCGTGTAATTTAGCGAGTTAATCCCGCCTACAAAAACTCTTCTTCCATATTCAGATTGAACACATCGATCAGATCATTTGCAAGTCTTTAAAAACCAAACAAAAATACGGTTCGAACAAAGGTCGCAGCTAGCACTTTGTTTTTAAAACCTCGAATAGAAGACGCACATCGGTGCATTATCTTATTGCAAATGTTGGAAATTTCGAAGCTGCAGTCGTTTCCGAATGGACCACGGGGGGGATTTTGAATTTTTGTCGCAGCTTCGCTTGCTTTACAGACGTTTTTTCATTTTCATACAAACCATTCAAACTTGCATCTCCGCTGGCGTATTGTAGTTGTAACAAAAAAATGGCAGGCGAGAAAAAACAAAATAATATACCCCAACAGTGCAAAATTGAAGAAGTCATCAATCAACTTTCTTTGGCAAGTTGAAAAATTATTAACCGGCTATTTTTATATTTTATAGGTTGAACGATTACGACACAGTTTCCAACTGGACGTTTTGAAAAAAATTGTTTATCATAAGTTATTACAGGTGTAATGAGTCATGCTATTTAAATATCCGATTTAGCATGAGATAATAATTTGACATGTACAAACTGGATTTGAAATTTTGATCCGAAAAGTAAATCAAGAGATTAACATGCATGTTAAATGAAAATAAAATTCTTGCTTGCTAAAGGCGATTTGGCAGCCATTTTGCATTCCACATTTTGTTTTGTCTGTTCTTGAAAACGACTACACGTTGCTATCGGACTATAATTGCTTATGGTCGATAGTAGCTGGGTGTCTATAGTTGCTGAGGGACTATAGTTGTTCGAATAATAGTTCCTGGAAGCCTACACTTCTGGGGCAAATTAGTTGCAGTTTTAACCGCATCGAATTTTAGAGTCATTAGTATTAACATTTTGCTAGTATGTGACATTTCAAAGACACGTTTGAGCAGTTTTTTCGATTTAAACGGGTTAATTTTGGATTCGAAACGCTCTCATTTATCTAAAAGACAAACAACCATGCAATTTATATATAAAATCCGTTACTTGTGACGGCGAATCCAAAAATTGTCAAACAGGCTCATCAATCGAAAAGTTGTTGACCTGAATTGAATAAAACCTCGAATAAAGGTCGCCATTGTTGGATATAAGCTTATCTCACTTGTGCTTGCAGCCATAACAAAATTCCTGCTGAAGTATACAGTTTTGACAGCCATTTTGCATTTAACAACTGTAAATGTAATGTTTGATTTTTTAATCAAATCCTAACAATTGAACAGTTTGGAATAAGAAAAGGAAAAGTTTGCTGGAGGAGGCTTCTGAAAACAAATTTATTGTTCCGATTTCGAGCAATCCCTCGAAAGTTTTACGAGAAAGACGTTGGTCGACTCTTACAATTCAGTTGAATGGTTCTGAGAAAACTGTCAAAGATTGAATTTCGAATATTGCCTTTGCAGAAAGATGCACGCCTTCTACGTCTTCAAAACTTCCCATCCCGTCATCGCGAGCGAATGAATCGGTCGATAATCGCTTTCAGTCGACTCGATCAAATTCGCTCAAAAACTTTGAAGCCAATTTAGACAAGTCCGTCGTCGAATCGTCGGCGGCTAACAAAATCGAAACTGCATTGGTTTCAATTAATTTATTGATGAGTGAGAGAGGTTTCCATCAGGTATTTTGTTTCATTTCGTACCACTATTATTAACTCGCGAACTATAGTTGTTCGGTCAATAGTTGGTGGAGGACTGTATTCGTTAGAAGTCTATAGTTGCCTCGGGATTATAGTTGATGTCGCGCAATAGTTCCCGAAAGGCTGCTAGCTAGGGCAACTGTAGTTGCAATTTTAATCCGTTTTCAAGAAAAATGGTAAGAAAAATTGCCGGATGATTGGCGGATATTGTCGGATGAAGCTTATTGTCCGTTAGTCGAAAAGGCAGCTGACTCTGGCCGATCTTCAATAGACAAAGGGTGGTTGAAAATGATTCGTTCATATTTGCATTTTGGTAGGCAACTTTGCTGGCTAGCCTAATTTTTTGTTTGTTTCCATGCATGTTGAGTTAAATTTTTCAGGAGACGACTCGAAAAAAAAGTAAGCAAATCATTAGAAAACATTTTTGTTTCACATTTTCGAGATTTTTTTTTATTTTATTCGTAAATTCGTGTTCTTCGTGTTTTATTTTATTCGTATTAACAGTAAAATAAACAAATCATGTGCGCATTTGTCGTAAACATAAACTAACTTGATTGTCAAATTATTTTGCGAAATGAACTTTACGTTGGATTACTGTAAAAAGAGTTATTGCGCAATCTTAAACTTTTACGAAAGAAATTAATTTTTTGGAAAAACAAATTTCAAGATGCGTTTAAAGCTAAAAAGCGACGAAAAAACTGAAATAATCAACGTCGACGGCGGAGCGATAATCGAAGATTTGCGCTCGATAGTCGTTTCGAAGTTTAATTTGTAAGTTTTTAAAAAACAAATTTTTCGCCTGGAAAATTCCATTTATTTACGAGTATTTTTCCATTACTTAGGAGGAATTTTCAATTGAGTTTGAATAAAAAAGATTTCTTCGGCGACCAAGATAATTATTTATGCAAACTGACTTTTCTCGGAATCACCGACGGCGATATAATTTACGTTACGAATTTGGACCGTTTCGACCAACCCGAAACAAAATCCGTGTCATCAAAAATACCCTTTCGGTCGCCGGCGATGGCCGAAACGGTACAAAATGCGGTTGAGTCGACTTCTCGCTCGATTTTGCCTCAACCGGGCGCGGAAAACGTCGCCGTTTCGTCTGAATCGTTCGAAAAATACGAACAAAAGTTGAAAACGTCCATCGCCGAATTTTCGGCGTCGAACGATTTGGAAACTTTGGTGGTGTTAATTAATTTGCTCCTGAACGAGAAAGGTTTCCGACAGGTATTCTGTTTTTCCGAGAACTATAGTTGTTAAAGGAGTATAGTTACGCGTGTACTATAGTTGATGAAGAATTATAGTTCGTGAATAACTATGGTTTCTATTTTTGACACCTTTTAAGAAAAATGGAAGCGAAAAATTGCCCGAAAATTGGCGGAATTCGGCAAATAATGGTTTCTTCCGTTTGACATACTGCCACCCGCTCAGCGACGTCGAGCTTCAGCTGAGCATCGTCGGTAATCCCGCCCAATCCGGTGATAAATTCGACTTGGTCGGCGTCGACGGCCAATGCAAAGTGGGCGATAATTGGATTCACGTTCGACACGACATTATCCTCTCGAAAATCTGCGACGAATTTAAAAAAGGTACACGAATTCGTTTTTTTTGTTTGTATTCGAATTTTTCCTGTTTGCAACTTTAGACGCACCTTTGGCTCATTTTTTCAACTTAAACGAGCTGATTTTCGAATTGAAACTCACGTTCGTCGAAGAAATTACTATAATCGTAGTCGGATGTAAGAGCATTATTTTTATGATGTTTAGGTTCAGTGATGCTCAGGTTTTTCATTGTTTAGACGTCGACTG
Source organism: Prionchulus punctatus (assembly GCA_034698125.1). Classification (NCBI taxonomy): domain Eukaryota; kingdom Metazoa; phylum Nematoda; class Enoplea; order Mononchida; family Mononchidae; genus Prionchulus; species Prionchulus punctatus. The sequence continues at coordinate 59,310 of JAQGBA010000106.1, read as the reverse complement.
TCCGATGCTTCAGTTGGCCGACGACGTCGTCGAAAAAATTATCCTTCGCCATTGTTCGTTGAGAACGTTCAAAAATTTGACCGCATCGTGCAGAAAAATGCAAAAAATGTGGTTCAACGAAAAGATTTGGGGGCATTTTTTTAAAACAGATTTTGGCGGTAAATTCGAATTTGAATTTGCATTTTCGTTTTGCTTTGTTGCCAAATGACTATCGTTGTTTGCGTGATGATTCGCAGGTTTTAATTTTTTTGCATAGAAGATGCATTCAATCGCGTCAAACAGTCGGGCGGGAGTTACAAAAACGAATACGAATCTATGTACAAAGCTCGAAAAGACCGGCTGCAGGAAAGGGCCAATTTTTACCCGGATATCGACTCGCCGTTGTATGAACCGCGCCCGTTTTGGAATCCTAATCCGAATCCGTATCCGCCGGGCTACGACCCGTGGAACCCTCAACCGCAAAGGCCTCGTTTCCCCGTGATCGGAGGACCTGAAGATCTTTGGCCATTCGGAGGTATGTACAGTATAAACTATAGTTCAATGTCATCTATAGTTTTTTTAACTATTGTCTTCTCAACTATAGTCTCTTCTTAACTACAGTTTCTTCGCAAATATAGAGACTGATTTGCAGGTAATAATCAACCGCCATATTACGGTATGCGGCCGAATATCAGACCCAGATTGCCGAATCCGGATATGCCATTCGCGCCGAGAAATCCGCCCCGTAATCCCGGTCCGCATTTTCCCGGTCGAGGCGGCGGATTTATTTGAAATTTTCAAATGAAAACGAAAATAAAATGTATTATATAAAAAAATAGTAGCCAAAAATTAATAGTATATTTGTTTGAAACTGCGGGATTTTGTTACGAAATAAAGTGAACTTTGCAAGCTTGTTGATTATCAATTTTCTTTTGGCTACCGTATTAGCAAAATTGCAATGTTTTATTTGGAAAATTTGAATAAACCGGAATTTTGCACGAAGTTAAACCTAACTTGCTTGTCAAAACGGTAATCTGTTAAATTTGCGTAAAAATCACTTTGAACTTTTGCAAGCTTTTTGAACGGTCGAAAAATCCATCGAATCGATTTTGCTTGTTATTGCATTTTATAATACACCGAAAATGTCAAACCCTCCAGGCTACGATCCACGAAACCCGAACCCAGCTAGGCCTACTTTACCACAGGTCGGAGGACCTGAAGATCTTTGGCCAGGAGCAGGTTAGACAGCAACTATAGTTCTTCTTCAATTATAGTCCTCATTAACTATAGTTGTTTTACAATAGTTATTTTACAGTTGTTTTACAACTATAGTTCCATATTTTTCAGGTCAATATCAGCCGCCGATGGTCAATCCGAATCCAAATATCCGACCTAGATTACCGATGAATCCAGTACCGCCCTTTCCGAGATACCCGAATCCGAATCCAAACCCAGTCCCGAATCCGAATCCAGATTTTCCCGACGTTGGTGGTGGTGGTTCTCCCGATGAAAAGAATAATTAAGTTCGCCGATGTCAGCGCTTTACTTTGTCATAAATAAATCTCGCGCGATATTCGTTTTCGTTGCGAGACTCGAAACACGACATAATCTGCATATAAATCGCAAAAATATACTCAATTCCGTGTTTTTGCAGTAGACAGTGACGTCACGATTGTTTGTTTTTTTCGCATAATTGAAGTTCATGAGAGCTAAAATTCATTCGATGACATCAGAAATCCGGCTATTTGCAAAAATTGCTTGCTAAAGGCAGATTCCGCATCAAAGTAGAGCCGCTTTTTCATGATTTCCTGCGTTTTTCAATCCGATTTGATTATCGCTAAATCTTACACGTTTTTTAGATACCCTAACAACTGTAAAAAATGTCTCTTCAAACAGAGTTTCTTACCAAGTGCAGTTTGCCTTCAACTATAATCTCTTATCAACTATAGTCACTTATCAACTATAGTTTCTTGGCAACTATAGTTCCTTTGCAAGTATATCTTTTTGCAACTATAGCCTCGTATCAAGCATGTATATTTCTTTACATTCGCATGAAATAAAATTACCTACTTCTGGTTAACTTTATGGGTTTTGGATTTCGCGCTTGTTATTTGAACCCGTTGAATTAATGTTGTATGTAAATGACTATATAAGTAATATTGTTTTAGTTACCCTCAGAGGGTGGTCCGTTTTTGTCATCGGTTAACTCTGGAAACCTTTCGATGTCGATCCCTCGACCGACTTGTTTTTGTTTTTCAATTAAACTTTCGTGCATAAAATGCTAATTACACAAAAATCTTCAGTTTATTTTTTCAGCATAAAATGAAAACAGGCAAATTTTTTTGTATTATTTTTCCAACGCATCAAAATGGTTGACAGATTTTATTTTATTTAATGCGAAAATTTAGTTGTTTTATTTATTTTATAAAGTATTTTTTGTGTAGCAGTGCTGCTTCGATATTGTCGATAACAAATTTTATAAAAAAAAATTACGTTTTTTTAAATTCCCGCCATTTTATAAACCCTTATCTTTAATGTTTCATTTAACTATTTGTATAACTATGTAAGGATTTAAAACGTTCAAAAAAATTTATTCTTTAGCAGGTGGTCCGGCAGCATTCGGTTATCTAAATATAGCTCCCGATGTTATTCATTGACCCCCTGCTTTTTGTTTGAGTAGTTTCCCTGTCATACGAGGTGTTTGCCCAAAAATCTTTCAGCTAGCACATTGTTTTTGTTTATTACTTTCAATAGTGAGGGCACTTTTTAAATTGTTAAATAAATAATAACTTCATGTATTCTTTTCGTTGCAACACCCTAAAAAAATCTGCATAGAAACATCACAAACCTGGACAGTGACGCTTTTGTAAGCGGGTAATCTGTGCTCGTTTGTTGTCCATTCGCACGCAAAATGAATCCGTTGTCTGCAGAAATCCGGTAATTCGCTAATAGTGCACGCTGTTCGACGTTTGCGCACCGAAATTTTGTTTTTCGCGATTCGAAAATGATCCCTGCTCGTTTTTGTCGGTTTTTGCGCCGAAATGCGCAAATCGTCGTTCCGAAAATGAATTTCTCGTCGGAAAAACGCGTTTACGTGCCGCGGCGCGCTCTCATGTACGTGCCGGCGAGCGATGAGCGAAAATTAGCGAAAGTCCCCAATATGGAAGCCGATTGCGTCGTTTTGGATTGCGAGGATGGCGTCGCCGTGAATCGCAAGAATGAAGCCAGAAAAAACGTTCGCGAATTTCTTAACGACGAAAAAAACAAAAAATCCGCTTTTAAATTCGAATTAGGCGTACGCGTTAACTCGGTATCGAGCGGATTACTGGACGAAGACGTGAAATCCCTGAGCCAAGCCCGATCGGCGCCCGCGGCTATAATGCTGCCCAAGGTCGACTCGGTCGAAGATTTGCAGAAATTCTACGAAATTTTCAAGAAATACCGTTCGGCCGGCGAACATTTGAAGCAAACGAGAAATCTGATCGTTTGGATCGAAAGCGCCCGAGCCTTGCTGGACATGGCCAAAATCCTGAACGCTGGCGTCAATTTATCAAAAGGATCGACGCTTAAATTGGACGGCGTCGTGTTCGGCTCGGACGATTTTTGCGCGGACATCGGCGCCACGCGATCCAAAGAAGCCGGCGAGCTTTTGTACGCTAGACAGCAATTTTTAGTAGCTTGCAAAGCGTTTAGATTGCAAGCCATCGACTTGGTGTTCATCGACTATAAGGATTTGGACGGATTGAGGGCTCAATCGGAGGAGGCTCAGAAGTGGGGATTCACCGGCAAGCAAATAATCCACCCAAGCCAGATCGCTATCGTGCAAAAAGCCTTTCTACCCGACGACAAGAAAGTCAAATGGGCCGAGGAGCTATTGGAGCAATTCAAGAAGCACGAGGAATCCGGCAAGGGAGCGTTCACATTTAAAGAGCAGATGATTGACGCGCCGACGGTGCTCCAAGCTCAGAATATAGTCGACTTAGTGAAGAAGACGTCCGAAGGGTAGGTACTATAGTTGAATGCAACTATAGTCCGAAATTACCAAGCGCACTATTGTTCATTGTCTCCTTACTGCTAAAGTTGTCCCATTGCATGCAACTACACACTGTATAGTTCGCTGGCTCTTTGCAACTATAGTTCACTAGCTTCTTGCAACTATAGTCCACTATTTTGCAGCTATAACCACCCGATGCAACTAAAACCCACTGGCCCTTTGCAAATATAGTTCGCTGGCTCTTTGCAGCTGTAGTTCACTAGCTTCTTGCAAGTATAGTCCACTAGATAAGCAACTGTAGTTCACTTATTTTGCACCTATAACCACCCTATGCAACTATAGTCCACTGGCCCTTTGCAACTATAGTTCGCTGGCTCTTTCGTCGATGACTCTTCTGCAACATAAACTATAGCTTCTTTGCAACCATCGTTACGATATGTAACATTTTTATTTTTAGATTTCAATAACCGCAACGAGAAAACAAATCAAAATTTAGTATACATATACAGATTCACATCAGATTTACACCCATCGGCCGCTGGACAACGAAGAGTTATTGTTTTTTAAAATTCAAAAATTGTGTTAATAAAGAAAACGTTTTTGAACGATTTTGTTAGTTGGAAACAAAAAAACAAACAAACAAAATTATCCGGCCGAAAACGAGAAACAAAACGAAAAAAAACGAATGAGAAAAGAAAATGGTACAACGAAGAAAGTTTTTTTTGCGCGTAGCTTGTACATAAATTGGAAAATTTTCTAATAATTAATAAATCAAAAGAAGAACGGGGAAAATTCTCTTTCTAATAATAGCGAGATTCTCGTAAGAGCAAGTCGCGAAATTTGTTTTCTTTCAAATCTCAACGAATGCTCGTGAAAAGATTAAGAGCTGAACGGATTTCCTGGAAAAGAAGATCTACTACAGTCACTTATAACTACAGTCTTAAGGCAACTATAGTCTTCAGGTAACTATAGTTCATCGATAACTATAGTCTCTCTGCGTCTATAGACGGTTACTCGTTGACATCTCTGCTTGCTAAATACTCTCCAGAATCTCAACGTTTCATCGCCGGCCCCCGTAACTATAGACTCGCCGTCGGGCGACATAGCCTTAAAGAAAAACAAAAAACGTCATCGGCCGAAAGTGTTTCCGGCAAAAACGAACAACGTACCAAATACAACACGCGATAACTGTGGCCGGTCAGCTTGGTCACTTGCTGCAGACTCGGATACTGCCAGACGACGATTTGATTTTGCGAGTAGCCGTGCGTGCTGACCAATTCGCACGAGTGTTTCGACCACACGATGTTGCACACTTGCGAGCCCGTGTCGATGCTTTGCATCGGTTGTCCGGTGAGCGTATTCCAAAATCTACGCGAACGAGACGTTTTCAGGTCGAATATTTGCTTGAAAAGTTTCAAATCTAGTGCAAAAACGATTTCACAACTCACTTCATGCATCGATCGGCCGTACCGCCGCCCGACACCAGCAATCCGTGATGATGCGGCGACCATGCTATGGCCTTGACGGCCGCCACGTGTTGGACGTAGGCTTGCACCGGTTTCGGCGACCGGAGGCTCCAAACGAGCAATTGATTGTCGTTACCGCCCGACGCCAGATACTGATGGTCGGGGGACCATTTCAAGCCGCAGACCTAAAATAACCAGCGACTATAGTTCCCGCAAACGAACAACTATAGTCTATAATCAACTATAATCGCAGTAGAACTACAGTCGACGGCTCACCTCCTGTTTGTGCGCGGTAAGCCGCCGCTCGGGCAAAACGGCCGGCAGCCGAATGTCCCGTTGGAGCACTAGTCGATCGCGACTTCCCGAACAAATCAAATCGCCGTTCCACGCCAGACAGCCGATGCGCGACGAGTGACCGTCCATGCTGACCAGTCGCTTTTGCGCTTGCACGTCGTAAATTTGGCAGAAGCCGCGCTGTGTGCCGATGGCCAACATGTCGCCCTTCTCCGACCAACTGACGCTCGTCACCGAGTCGCTGTCCACCGACAGGTCGCACAGTTTGGTCACTTGGCTCGTGCACGCCGACCACAAATAGACGCTGGCCGCCAATCCGACGGACAAAATATTTTGCGACGACCAGTCGACTAAATTCAAATAGAAATCGTCTTGCAACTCGGGCGCGTCCAAAACCTTGTACGGAACTCGTGGAATCTTCCTGGCCGCCTGCAAAAACGCTCGTTAGCCAGTGCGGAAAAGACGCTCGCAAAACAAAATAACTGCCGGCTTTAGCTACTTTTCGAGGCGATCTGAGTAATTTATGACTACTGGGGCTGAGCGGCGACAACGAGTAGGGACTAGATGATTCGGTTTTCGTCGGGCTCTTTTGCAACGACGTATATTGAAAGAGGGCTTTGTCCTTCGTCGACGACGTCGAGTTGTTACTCGTATGTTCCATCTGAAAGCAAAAAAAAACCCACTGGCAATCGTCCTTCAATGACTATAATTGCCCAGTGACTATCGTTGCCCAAAGCTATGTTGTCCAGAACGACAGTCATATAGTTCTCCTCTCTAACTATAAATTTAACGCAACTATAGTTCATTGCCTTTACTCGAATGTCGTCGATTTCGCATCCAAGAATCTCATTTTTAAGCAACGCTCGAAAGGCTGCGCTGTCTTGTCGTTGATCGTCAGTTCGGCCGGACCTGGCTCTGTTCGTCGTCGGTGAGCAATCCGGCGATCGACCCTACGCATAATACGACGAAAATCGGCGTTAACGAGCAAAAAATAGAAACAAACGAGCAAAAAACTGAATTCCTCACTTGCAACGAAGCGAATCGGATCGCCCATTCGTCGGGCGATCGTACTGGAATAAAACGATCGCCTCGACATTTCACTGGAGTTGTGGACGTTGTCTAAAAACCGACGAGAATTTTGTTTTCGGTTTTAACGAACTGGTAAATTTGAATTTCAACAAAATTCTAAAATTCTAAAAGTTGTTTTTTCTTACCGCAGTAGTGGAAAATAAATTATGTTGAGCTAAAAAACGTTTCTCGTAATCCGGATCGCTCATTTCGCTAAATTTGCCCGTTTCGTCGAATTTCAGTTCCCGAAAAATAGCAAAATTCGTCAAAAATTTTGTTAAATTTTATTCTAACGGGCGAACTTCGCGTGCACGCCATTGAAAACTAGTTCCGCTTTGAGGTAAGTCAACTAAAGTTCACGAATGTACTTACGCATCAAAATTAATTTTTGAATTTAGTGTAAAGTGCGATTCAGTTTTGTTGTAACTAAAGGTCAGTTTTCAAAATTTTTCATTATTTTATTTTAAGTTTAATTTCAACAAAAGTTGAAATGAAAATTCAAGATGATTCGCAGGTTCAAGTGCCAAGCATTTGTGATTGGCGGCCATGGTGGCAGGTCGGATTCGAAAAAAGTGCTATTTTCTTCATTTAAAACAAAACATTGGCGAAAAATTTGTTTTATCGCTTAGTTTGCGTTCAAAGCCCATAAGTCCGCTCTCCATAACTGAAAATTTGTTTTTCTGCTTGCAAACATAGTAATAACTAAACTTTTATCGAAATTCTACTTATTCTTACGTTTCAAACAACGAAAACGCTTTAAAAAGAGAATTTCATAAAAACCGACCTTCCGCCACGCCGGCAGCATCAACACTGACTCACTCTGCACTAGTACCTGCGAATCGCTTGATTTTCGAGAATTTCACTTTTCGCCCAATTCTAACGAAATTCGACCGAAATTTTGTTTTTTAAGCGAATTTTCGGGCAAAATGTTCGAATTTTTCGAAGCGGCCGACGACGACGAGGCCGTCGTCGGCGTCGACGCGTCGAAAATATTTTCGCACGACGAAATCAAAAAAGAAATCATTCCGAAATTAAAAGAAGCCTATTTGAAAGACAAAAAAGGCGAAAATTTGCGCGAAATTCTATTGGAACTGTTCGAAAAATCGCCGAACCCGTTGTTGCTCGGGTTGGATTTAACGGAAAAAGCGGGCGATTATCTTCAGCCGAGATCCAACTCTTTATCCGGAACGATTTTCAGAGATTTTCACCAATGGACTCGCGAGAAAGAAAGCGGAAAATTCGACGAATTTCTGAATTTCGAAATTCAACAACGGGCGTTCGACGTTTGTACCCGACGGCACACGCATTTGCTTTCTATGGCGGCGGAAATTTACAAATTACGCGACGTCGGCGAGCGATTCGTGGACGAAATTCGTCAAAAATGTTGTGACGAATTTTACAAAGAGGCGCTGATCTGTGTTTCGATTTTGAAATTACAAGACAAATTCGGTCTCAACGAAGTAAATTTCGGCCTCTATAGTTGCTCGCTGGCTATAGTGGTCCAGTGACTATAGTTGTCCAAAGATTATAGTTGTCCAATGATATCCTTGTCCACTGACTATGGTTGTCCCATGTCTATTATTGTCCAGTGACTACAATTGCTCAGAAACTATAGTTACTGGACAATTTTATTTTCCTACCGATTTTTTGTTTTCTAGATAGTTATTCCGTGCATATTACAAGACAAGACGAATATCGTCGAACCCTACCTTGTCGGCCATCCCGATTTGCAAAAACAATTGCTTGTTATGTTGGATCAACTTTGTTCGCCCAACGCCGACATTGGACAATTTTTAAAGTACGTAAGCAAAATTTGCTCGGAAAGTTGCTAGCCGCGACAGCTTTTTTGTTTTGTTTTAGTACGTACAAAGTCACTGGAGTTAGAAAAGATAAATTGTCCGTTAAGCCGTTGCAAAAACTAATTGCTCGTATCGCCAAAGAGTACAACATTCCTCCGGGTAAAACTGTAGTTGCGTAGAAATTATAGTACCTCGTCAACTATAGTCAGAAAACTTATAGTTTAAAGAAACTATAGTTGGGTGCCAACTATAGTTTCCAATGAACTCTAATTTAGAAATCACGCCGAATTTAACGAGAAATCGAAGCCAGGGTACGTTGCGCTACTTGCTCAACCGGCGCTACGTCGAGAAAGCTATGGAGGCGCCAAATTTCGACGACATGGTACAGCAAGCTGTGGAGACGTGCCCTCACCTGGCGCCCTACTTGCTGGCCGTGCTGTGCTACGACCATAGCCAAGTGGCCGAGGCCGCCAAATGGGCTAAGGCGTTTCGACTGCCGGCCTCCGAATGGCCGGAGCCCTTGATCCACTACGTTACACAAAATCCGCAGATTATGGCCGACGGCTATGATACGTAAAATTTACCCGAATGAAACGCGTTCGTCGACGGTTTCGAACAATTCGTGAGCATTTTTTAGGTCCGCCGACGATCGAGACCAGTCGTCGACCGGCGACGACGACTACCTGAGCATCCCGTTGCCGTTCGAAGATATCTTGGTTGTGGACGATGAAGCCAAATTGAAAACGACTTTGGATGCCATCGAGGCGTCGGATGTGATCGGACTGGACACTGAATGGCAGCCGATTTTCGGCCAATCGGTCGAAAAGTAATTCAATTCGGTCAACTATAGTCGCCGAACAACTATAACCACTGGGACAACTATAGTCACTGGATATTTTGTTTGTCAGAGTGGCAATCGTTCAAATCGCCACCAAGGATAAAGCCTTTTTATTGGATATAATAAATCTGCCCAACGTCGTCCACGAAAGTATTTTAAAGGATTTCATGGAACGAATGTTTTGCAACGAGAAAATACTAAAACTAGGTAAGAAATTTTGTTTTTCGGGCAATTTTTTTGAAACAACGCTTTTTTGTAATCTTCAGGTTTCCAATTCGGAGGCGATATGAAAACATTGGCCGTTACGATGCCTTACTGCAAGGAAATTTTCATGGAATTACGCAGTACGTTGTGCGTCGGGACCCTTATCGACTACGTAAGCGGCAGAAATTTTGTTTTTCGGGATGATTTCCGGACAAATTTTGAATTCACGTTGTTTTTTCTCGTTTTTCAGTTGAAACACGAAGATTTGAATTTCATGAGCGAATTTTCGTCTCATTCGGCGTTGGCCGATGCGGAAAATTCGCTCGACGACGACGACGACGCGACGGAAAACGAAACCAGCGGCGTCGACGTTGAAAACAAAAAAACGACCAAATCGACCAACCGCAAACCCCATTGCGGATTGAGCGAGGTCTGTTTTTATTTTCTCGGCAAGCCTTTGAAGAAGTCCGAACAGTTTTCCAATTGGTCTCGACGACCACTGCGAGCCAATCAGATCCGATACGCAGGTACTTTTGTTGTAGGAACTTATCATCCGCGAGGATCTTTGAATTCGTTTTCGTACCGTTTCGTACAGCTTTGGACGCGTTTTGCCTCCTGGAAATATACGAAAAGGTCAAAAAACGATGTCAAGAATTGAATTTGAATTTCGATAGAATTTATCAGCGATCATTGATCAGCGGCTCGAAAATCGAAACGAAATCGAAAACAAAAAAATCGACGTCGGTTCGAAATATGGAACGAGCCGAGTTGGCAAAAATTATCGAGGTAACTGCAGTTACCGTGAACAGTGAACTATAGTTGAAACTCAACTATAGTTGATTTTTTTGTTACGTTTCCATTTTTTGCACGTTTAGAAACACAACGAAACCGTTCAAGCTCGAAATCCGGGCGAAATCCTCACACCGAAAGATTTCAAAGTGGTCGTCGACAATATGTTGCAAGGACTCGGCAAACATTTGCGACGATGCGGCGTCGACACCGTTATCCTTGAGAATCATCATAGTCGCGAAGTTTGCATCGATGTGAGTCAATATCCAGACGCTTTTTTTGTATTTCATCGCTCGGGTCGTGCGTAAATCCGTTTCAGATTGCTCGCAAAGAAAATCGACTGGCCCTCACTTGCGGATCGGCGTTCGCTCAAGTGAGTGTAGATTTTTCGACCGAATGAGACGTAATTTAGGACAAATAATTGACATAGAAATGGTATTTTCGGTCAGATTTCCGCTCGACTGCCGCCTTCGATGAGCTGCTCGGTGCCGAACATGATCAACAGCAAGGAACAGTTGACTTGGTTTTTGGATAAATTCAACGTTGTCGTGTCGGAAAATGATATCTTTTCTCGATGCATGGTACGACGTCTATAGTTCAACTATAGTCGCGTTGAAATTTTAGTTGACTCGCAACTATAGTCGAACTTTAGTTGCCAAGCGAAATATCAATTATAGTCGCACTGGAACTATAGTTGCATTTGAACTATAATTACCTGGAACTATAGTGTCTTGGTTTTTCTAGATTTGCAACGGCGACGAGTTTATAATCATCCCTCGCGAACTCTTCAGGATCTCGTGGGATTCCCTAATTGCTCCGTACGACTTCCACGACCCCGTACCGTTTGATGCTCAGGCTGCTAGGCAACTGGCGGCGGATTACTGTGGCCAGTCGGCGGACGCGAAAATCGCCGTGCCCGAATACGAAGTGGACCAAGAATCGTTGAATTTCTATTCGAACGGGTGTTGCTACGAAATGACAACGGGTAAAATCTACGACCGACACAAGCCCGACAAGAAAATCGATGCTCAGGTTGATACAGTACCCTCGGTGACGGCGTTCGAAAATATCAATGTGTTTTACGTTTGCCGAAAATGCGGGAAAGTTTATTGGGATGGCGCTCATATGAGACGGTACGTGAACAAAGTCGGACTGGTTTTGAACAAAAGCTAGACTATTATTTTCTTTGTTTATTACATTTGTTTTGTTCTTTATTATTCTTTTTCATTTGAATTTCTTCTGTTTTTGCTTGTAAAGTAAAAGTTGACGAGAGATTACTGTGTAGTTGATTCGCAGGTGCAAGTGAAAAGTGTTTATTAGAGTGTTAATTGAGATAACATCCGTTGCGACAGATCGTTTTCCTTATACTTGCGCTATTGCTCAAACTATGGATGCTTGCTACGCGACTGTAGTTGCTTGCTACAAGAGTATAGTTGCTTGTTCGACTACTATAGTTGTTTGCAGGACTGCAATAGTTGCTTGCTACACGGCTATACAGTAGTTGCTTGTTAAACTACAATATTTTCTTCTAATATGACTACAGTTGTTGCTGAAAGACTAGTTGCCTTGCTTCAGTTGCTTGCTACATGAATGTAGTCGCTTGCTACTTGACTATAGTTGCTTGCTAAACTACTACAGTTCCTTGCTGCATGACAATAGTTGAAATTCTGAAGAAAATTCTTTCGCCATCTGGGGAGAATTCTTCAGTCATCTTGTTTTGAAAATTTGCTGGAATAATAGTTACAAAAACAAGTTTTCTGTCCTCAGTGTGCTCTTTGGCGATGGTTGCATTTTCAATTATATTTCTCTTATCAGTGATAACAAATTTGGTTGAGGGCCAAAGTAAATGATAATTGAGAAAAATCTTTATGATCACGAAATTGACGACGATTTAGGCGAGCCAGTGAAGAAAACTTGTCCAGAAAATTGGATATCGGGCAAAAACAGTTGTTACATGATTTCGGATCAGCTGACATCATTTTCACAAGCTTCGATGAGGTGCCGTCGACGTGCCTCTCATTTGGTTGTTTTTAAATCTCTAGACGACTACGTAAGCCATCAATGCTCGATAAGTAGTTGGAAAAACAAATAATCTGTCGTCTAACTTAATTTTTCAGTTGTTTTTGACCGATATGATAAGGAGTGATAAGAAGTTTAACACGTCCAGCTTTTTCATCGGTTACGGTGGTTTGATGATAAGCAAGTACAATTTACTCACCGAAGCCATGTACAACGGGGAGTTCTTGTTTTCCGGACTGTAAACTGCAAAGTGCCCGAAAGTGAGCAAGCCACGACACGTTTTTTGTTTCAGGACCGACTATGTCGACGGATACAGTGCGACCCAGATGGCGGGAAGCGTCGGCGTGTTGGATAAATTCAATAATTATAATATCACTTTTTGGCAGTATTCGAAAAGCGGCGAAGGCCAGTACATCGAAAAAGCCGGCTTTATTTGCGAAAGAGAGAAAGGTAATACTGTAGCGGTGATGCGCAGGTACCAAAATGTTCATACATCCCCGGCGAAACCCTAATTTAGCTTGATGAGCAATTGCCAAGATTTTTAGACAAGTTCAGTGAAAAGCTAAGATTAGTGACGAAGCAAGGCGAGAAACGTGTCTGGCTAGTGAACATTCGAACACTTTTGCAGATGTTTGCTTGTGCAGTAAATGGAACGAGCCAACGGTCAGGGACTTCGACGGGAGAAGCATTCCACTGTTGCCCACTTGCCGGTACAACATGTTGAACGTGCCGGGGCTCTACAAGGTGGACATGGTCCTGAAGCATCAGGCCACTGATTCAGTACCCCAGAGCCAAAAGGATACGAGGATCGTTTACGGACGACCGCACAGCTACATTGAAATAGCTATCAACGAAAAAAATGCAAGATTTTTTTGTTTTTCCGTCCAGGATCCACAACTATAGCCCATGAATAACTATAGTTGATGAAGAACTGTAGTCGTGGGAGAAGTGTAGTCGAGGGAACTATAGACACTGGATAACTATAGACAATGGATAACTATAAACAATCGATAACTATAGACAAAGACTAAAGACATTGAAACGCTATAGACATTGTAGACGCTGGAGTACTGAAAGACTGGAGAACTATAGATACTGAAAACTATTTACACTGAAGAACTATAGACACTGAATAATTATAGACAATGGAGAAATATAGACAATGGAGAACTATAGAAATTGAAGAACTATAGACACTGAACAAGTAGAGACACTGGATATAGACACTGAACAAGTAGAGACACTGGATATAGACACTGAACAACTATAAAAATTGAAAAACTATGACACGGAACATCTATAGACAGAACTACTGTAACACTGGACAATATAGGCACTGAACAACTATAGCCAATGGAGAACTATAGACACTGGAGAACTATAGACAATTGAAAACTATAGACACTGGATAACTATAGGCAATGAAGAACTATGGACCCTGGGCAGTTACGGACAGTTACAGACAATGACTAACTGTAGTTCCTGAATAACTACCGTCACGGGTTAACTATAGACAACTATGGATAACTGTAATCCCTCAACTGTAACCTATATGCAACGACAAATCTATATTCAGATTTACGTTATGAGATTCGGTTCGAAAAGCCCCGAAGTCAGAAAACTCGGTACGGCCAGCGAATACGAGGCGAAATCGTTCGAAGACGATTTGGTCACGGTGATCAGGCAACAATCCATGCTCGACACGTTCATGTCGTCGGAATTTCCGCTTGTACAGTGCGCTGGCTAGCTGCTTTCCGGGCAAATTTCGCAACTAACTCTTATATTTCAGGTTTTTGCAGCTAAGGACGGAAATTTCCGGTTAACCATGTCCAATTTCGCAAACGTCGAACTATCGCTACTGTACTCTATTGCCTCGGGGCGCAACGTTGAAGGACTCTGCGGTCGATGTTCCAACGACCCCGCGGAAGGTCCGGCGCATTTCATTGGCGGGAACAACTTCTCCGTAAGAGATTTTTGCTCGTTAAGTCCACTAGCCGTACCGATTTTTCGTTTAACGAGTTGCAGACGAGGATTCCGTTGCTGTTCGCCCAGTCGTGGACTGACCAGGACAGAAAATGTTTGGCCAACATGGCCAAGCCAGCGACGTGCATCAGCGACGCGCTACATCAAATGTCCATGGAAAGATGTGGCCACTTGCAGAGCACAGCCAGTCGCTTGAACGAAGCTGGCTGCGTCCAACTTGTAGTACAGCATTTCGCAAATCGAAGGACATCGCTGTTCAGCGCTTGCGTATCGTCGGTATGCGAATTTGGCCCGAGGGCAGCTTGCTACTATTTCACTAAAGCTCTGCAATTCTGCGGCTACGCAGCCGCGGAAATCACGAAATCGTTCAGAGGCAACGAAGAATTGGATTGCGGTACGATTCGCAGCAAGTGGGGACGCGATATTTGTTTTATTTGTCAATTTGCCTACCATTTCAGACGAACAATCGCTGTGCGTCGTTGCCAAGTCGGATCCGACTTACTCGTTTAACGAGGAGACGGTATGGAACGGCACTTGCTATATGATGAACAGGCAAGACGACAATAGCGTTAGCCAGCTAAATGGATTTCGAGCCGAAGGATTTTGTCAGCAGAATTTGTTCCATTTGGCAGCCATAGACAGCAATCCCGAGCAGATACACATCATCAACTATTTCGCGTATGCAAGCAAACAGTTATAGACAATGTACAAGAATAGACATAGACAACCAGACAGGACTGGATAAACACTGAACAACTGTAGACAATGGACGACTAGATGCAATGGACAACTATAGGCACTGGACTACTATAGACTCTGGCAAATTGGACACATTGGAAGCACTGGGCTACTATAGACACTGAACAACTATATGCACTTGTCAACTATAGGCGATGAACCACTATAAACACTGGACAGCTATAGGCACTAGACAACTATATACACTGGACAACTATAGACACTGGGTCAATTATAGGCACTCGACAAGTAAAGACACTGGACGACTGGGTCAACTATAACGCTATAGACACTGTACAACTATAGACACTGGACAGCTATATGCACTTGTCAACTATAGGCAATGAACCACTATAGGCACTGGATACAAAAGGCACTGGACAACTATAGACACACTGGGTTAGCTATAGACACTGGGTCAACTATAACACTGGACAACTGTTAACACTGGACTACTCACTGTCCAAATAATTTTTCGCGTTTTCAGTCTTGGGCATAGATACGGTAAAAATGGAACAGAAAAAGCCTTCTGGCTAGGTCGTACATCGGAAAATAATTTCAAAAAACAAGCAACATTCGATTCTCGAGACGTTTGGTTTCTGCCGCCGGATTTGCTCAAGCAAAACGCTAAGGGTAGATGTACGTACATGAGAGGCACGAAGGATAATCCCGGCTGGGATACAGCCGCCTGCAGCGATGGAATCCCGGGGGCTTTGTGCATGTTCAGAAGTTACGGTAGGTACTGTAAATCTGATTCGAGTCGTTTGAATAAATTTTTGAATACAAAAATGGATAGATAATCACTGGCTACTGCACATACTTTGTTTTTTTGCTAGTTTTGTGCAACAGCAGGCCATGTTTTCATCCGAATTTGTGCGACTCATCGTCGGGCACATGTTACGATCCATGCTTCGACGAAGGATTCATTGTTGCTGGCCAGTGCTACGAAATCAAATAAAACTTGCACACTTCAATAAAACCCATTTTATGGATCTTTAATAAATCATTTTCAAACATTTTTGCGAACAACTGAACATCTATAGGCACTGGACAACTATATGCAACGGACAACTATAGAGACTGGGCCACTACAGACACTGGACAACTATCGGCACTGGACAACTATACGCATTGGACGACTATAGAAACAAGATAACTATAGAAATCGGACAACTATAGACATTGGACAAGTGTGTCCACTGGACAACTATAGACTTGACAAATATAGACTATGAGCAAACGCACAGTCATGGACAACTATATAGACTCGATAAGTGGGTCCACTGGACAATTATACACGCTTGGAGTGGGCAACGCTATAGACGTTGGACACCTTCTGGCAATGGACAACTATAGACACTGGACAACTTTTGACACTGAACAAATAAAGACGCTGGACACTTTCTGACACTTGACAACTATAGTCACAAGAACTATAGAAACAGGACAGCTATAGACACTGGACAAACGTGTCCACTGGGCAACTATAGACACTGGACAGATATAGACCCTGGACAAAAACAACCCTGGACACTGGAAAACTCACTGGCTGCTGTTATGATATACTTTTATTGATTTATTATTTGCAACATTAATCACATACATCTTATCCTCGATATCCTTCGGCTCAAGGGTGATTAATTATCCGGAAACCATATATCTTTGATCGCCGCTGACTGATAAGATTTGAAACAAATTTTCTCACTCGCCCTAAGGGAAGATGTGCAATAAATCAGCATGTGGGAAGAAGCTGATTTATTTTTTATTTTTAAAGACCGTCGTTTCCTGTTTTAATTTTCTTGAAGCACTTCGAAAATAATTTAATGGAAATGATGTTTATTTTTGATGAGAGATCATTAGAAAAATCAACAAAAGAAGCTGCTCGGCGAACAGACGTTCTCGACTGGTTTTAGTTTCAATTGAGGAAAAAATGTTAACTAGCTGTTCGGCAAATAATTCGTCTTGCTCGATTGATTTTCAGACGCCAAACTCAATTCACATCACGAAACTGATTTTGGCCCTACTCAACTTGATTATCAATACATTATTTTTGTTTTTATTGTATCAAAAGCGATCCACATTGAAATGGAAACGATATTCATTTATTGTCAATTTATCAGTGGCAGACTTTACATTAGGAATTTTACTGACTACAATATCGATTTTATCGCTGATTCCGAATCTGAATCTGAATATGATTTTGTACTTAAAAGCGTTTACAATTGCGCCGTTGATTATCAATTTGGTTAGCTACAGCGGCTGCATCTGGTTGCAATATCACGCCGTCCGAAGACCGTTACAATATAAAACCGGATTGACTACGAAAAGATTGAAGCTAATCATTTTCATGATATGGTTTACTGTATTTTTCTACTCGATAGTGAAATGGACAGTAGCTTTTTACATCCCAAACACAATCAGGATCGCATCGATTCTGCAATTTTCATTCTTGATTCTTGTTTTTTTCGTTAACATCTCGGCATACGTGAACATCGTACGCGTGGCTGTTACGCAGAAACATCTTCACCGGACTTCGGTCGAATTGAAAATGACCAAAGATCATAAAATCGTCAAACAGACAACGAGCAACTATAGCGTGAAGAATAGACAGGCTTTCGGTCAGAGATTTTATTTTGCGGTCACTCTCGGTATCAGCTTACTGTTGCACTGCGTTACTGTAATACCGTACAGCGTGTACTGGTTGCTGATCCTGCTCGATGGCAAAGATCTCTTACGTCACAACGATCTAAACAAAGAAATCGTCTTCATTTGCTACTATACGAGATCGGTTTTGGATCCGTTAATTCATTTGTACCGAGAGCCGAAACTTTTATACTTTTCGAAAGAAACTAATACTTGACGAATTAAATTGTACTGTTACAGTAACGATGTGCCTCGAGTAAACATTTTGCGTCGTATATCATATAAAAACCTGCAATTACACTGAACAAGTAGTAGACTAATCGAATTATACTTTGAAAGGAAGGATTAAGGCTCAATGATAGGATTGATAAAAGTGTTTTATTGTTTTTCATCGGGAATACAGTGCCTAGTAGAATGTCGCTCGCTCTCCACCGGCCCGGGTTCGAACCCGGGTTGGATTCGTGAGCAAGATGCCTACCTTGACATGAAACAGGTAGAGAGCGATCGATTTTCGAGGATAAATAGAGAGACCTAGCGAGTTGGTCCTGGTCACACTTTCCATTCCGGTCTGACGACTCTTAAAGTCCATTCACAGTTGCAAACTCAAAAAAATTACAGAAAAAAAGATGTTTAAGTATGGCGGAAACACAATTTTGAACTACTTACACTTTACAAAATGGTCTGTAAGTCTGCAACGCAAGGTGAACTATTTTGTAAAAAGTAAGTGGGTCAATAATTGTGTTTTCGCCATACTTGCGCATCATTTTTACTGTAATATTTTTGAGTTTGCAATTGTGAATGAACTACAGCATGTAATCAGAGAGCTTTGCACCTGACCATCTCTCGGTCGCCCCAGGATATATATTGTACTGTCAAAAATGCAAGCCCTCATCTTTTCATTAATAAGAAAGCTAACATATCGTACCATTTGTGTATGGACCATTCTCAAGTTTGCTTAATGGCTCATGGTGCTTTTTTTACTGTGAGGCGAACAACAATAGTAATGTAGTACGCTATAGTACAAAAAATAACTTTAAAGCTTGTTTTAACAGAAGAAGTTACACGTGTTCCGATTAGGACGACACTTTGCGCTCTTCTTGCTCTGCAGTCTTTTTTCCTACGTTGAACTATGAAACTCTGCAGTAACTAATTTGCACGACGAATCCACGCTGCAACTTCTGTTTCGAGGCGTTTGAAAATCATATTCGCTTATTAGCCATAGTCGATCGAAGTGTTTGCGAATGGAAACTGTAACGAACAAATGACGCATGATTTGGAAAAATACCACGGCGAAAATCCAACCGAAGTACAAAACGAATAAGCCTTGGAATTTCGCCAAAGGCAAGGAGTCGGTGATCGGTATATCGTCCGAAACGTTACCGCATCGCGGTGGATAAGGATTCAGGTAATATTTCCTGGCTAAAAATGCCGAATACGAACGCGCAGAACTGCCGGTCATTACGGAGTGAATATTCCTTGCCAATTCGGCATTCGTAAAATAAAAAACATATCCGAACAGCGCAACTTCTTCGATGAGCGAAGTGAACCGTAAGCGACAAAACCTCGACGAATAATACGCTTCGGTAGTTGTGTAATCGACCCCTATTACGCAACTGTTGTTCAGAATCAGTTTGGCAGTTTCGCCCCTGCTGTCCGTGTAATACGGCGGATTTACTTCGAAAGCCAGCCTGAAATCATTGGCCCAGATTTTTGTATTATTCACATCTGGATTAATAAGTGATTGAATAAATTCATCGTCATCTTCGTTGTACTTTGCCAAGACGGCCAGTCGACATTCCTTGCGTAAAAGTTTTTCACCCAAATCCTGCATACTGTCGAACGGGGTCCTACCATAAGTCAACTTGGTCAATAGTTGGACTTGAAGTAAATTTGCATAAAGGTTCAACAAAATTGATACAACGACGAAGTAAAATGCATAAAAGTACTTCGATCGAAGTTTTGCGATACAGCGGCTTACATAAGACTTTTGCTCGTTCCACATCATTTTGGACATCCTCGCGATAGCGACAACAACAAACGTTGCGATATGCATCAGTATCCACAAGTGCAACGAAAATGGGTAAAACAGTTCGCACATTTTATATTTCGATTCCACAATCTCTTTCGAAATCAGCATTATGCCATCCACGCAATAGATCGGCGTATACGACCATCGTTCGAAATACATGCGATTCAAGGTCAGCGACGATGCGGATATATCAGCCGTACCGGAATCCAATGCTTTCTCAACATGCAAGAAACTATCGACTTTGAATAATTCTGCTTTAACCATCAGAAATTCGGTGATTATCGTGTACAAGTATTCGATTTCATATCCGGCGAATTTGCACATGAACGGATATGCATCGAAACATTCGAACGCGTATGGTTCATCAACAGTAGCAACAATTCGGATATGATCCGTAAGATTCGCCATTTCTTCGACTGTCGACTTAGCTTGTGATTATTTTAGAGCCAAACTTGGCTGACGTTTTGATTCAGAAATGTAAAATAATCGAATGAGCTTAAAATAAACATGGTTGCTGTAAGCATGTTGTTTATAGAATTTTCATTAAAAAAAAACTTATTTTGTTCATGAAACAAAAAATTCTTGTCGTTCGTCACGTCAATGTTTGTCGAGAGAATTTAATTTTTTTTAATCGTGATATTGTGAGTGGGATAAGTGTAGATATTCTTGTCATTCAATAATTTTTATGACGTCTTTGCAGAATAATTTTTTTTTGAGTCATGCTTCGCGCAATGTATGAGTTCACAGTGTGACCACTATGACGAAATCTCATGTCAGTTTTGTTGTAGGAAGAGGCGGTTAAACTAATTATGAGTTACTTGTCTAACAGATAATTACATGCGAGTCAATGGCACTCTTAGCGACAATGTCACACGCGCGATTGGTTCACCTCAGGGATCTTCATTTGGACCATTTTTGAGTTGTTCATAGTTTATAGTTTTATTATTTTGTTTGTTTGACGTGTTGGTCTCTGCTGGAACCAACACATCAAGTTAAGTAGTTAAGCTATGTGCGGATTTTTTACCAATAAAGAGACTACTACTACTTTGGAATGTATACCAGTCAGACTTATGTTGGCGTATGAATGACAATATCGGCACTCATTTCGCGGATGATGTTTCAATTAACAGTCTCAACATTAACATTAACAAACAGTCTCAACAATTTAATCGAAAAAAAAATTGCACAATGGTCGTACTAATTGACTGATATAAACATAACTTTTCGACCATTAACTCCAAGAAATTTCAGACTTTAGTCTTTGATCCAGGCATGAATAAACTAACTGAGTGCGTTTTTACAGCTGGAAATGATAACTTCATATCGATGGAATTTATATATTTACTCAGAGTAACCTTGGATTACAGTTTATTATATGCAAACTATGTTGATGAAATATGCAGGAAGGAACCTGCAAGTGTGACATGTTTATTTCTTATACATTCTACCTCTGGAAACATGCAGACTTTTGCGACTCCCGATGTTACATCGGAAGATCCTAGCCTGTGTGGTATGATAACTGATCAAATGGTCCTGGCTTACATTTTGGAATTATTCAAACCATCGACAGACATTAAAACTCGAAGTGTGTTCATACAGTGGCAGTCATAATTTTAGACTCACCGCTATTTTGCTATAGGTTGCGAATCTTGTCTACTGTGTGACTAATTTTGGTCCAAATGGGACAATAAGTATTAGTTTTTTGTAGCGAATTAAATTTCTACAAGATATTCATCGTTTTTCATGGGAAAACGCCCATCGTTAACGCCATTTCGGCTAAATAATTGTATTAAATTCGACTGTCAAAATGTCGCAAAGAGAAATTGCCAAAAAATTAACAGTCTCACAACATGCGATCTCTAATGCCTTATTAAGATTTAAAAAATCCGGAACGTATGGCCATTCTCTTGGCGCTGGGCCCCCGAGAAACAGGACCGAAAATTAGTGAAAATTTCAGAACTGAATCGAAGAAAAACGGCCCCGGAACTTAAAATTGAATGGGAATAGTGAGCCGGTCCATCAGTCTCGTCCAGTACTGCTAGGAGACGCTTGGTAGAGAATGGGTTGAGCGGTCCAATTGCCAGACGGAATCCATTCATTTCAATAGTGAATAAAATCAAATAGTTAAATTTTGCCAAAAACCATTTAAATTGGTATGTGGAAGATTGGGCGCAAGTTCTTTAGTCTGATGAAACAAATTTGAATTTTTCACACCCAAAAATGATGAAGATACATCTGCCGAAGAGTTGGGGAAGACTACAACCCGAAGTGCTTCTTTGGTACTGTGAAACATGGTGGCGGATCAGTAATGGTGTGGGGAACTAGGGGCATAGCTGGTGTTGGCTGTTAGAAAAACTTGATTATATTATGAATGCCAAAAGCTATATCGGACTCTTGGATAGGAATTTACATAAATCCGGCAAAAAAAAACAGTGAAACAACCAGAAGAACAGTGGTTTTTTTTAACAAGATAATGATCCGAAGCATAAAGTCAAAATTGTGACCAAGCACCTTATTGATGCGGGTATTCCTGTCCTCGAGTGGCCTCCCCCCAGTTACCCGATTTTAATCCAGTTGAACATTTGTGGCAGTTGATGAAGACCAAATGTGAGCAAAATGGATTCCAGGCCAAAAATAAAGAGCAATTATTTGATTTCCTTCTTCAAATATGGTGCAAAATTAGATTGAAGAATGTGCAAATTAGTTAGCAGCATGCCCAACCGTTTGAAGGAAGTTATTAAACCTGGTGGTAGACCGACCTGTTACTAGTCGAGAGTTGTTTTTGCTATCTGATGATGTTAAATTTATTTCATTATGTCCAGTAATTGTTGAGAAATCGAGTAAAAACGATTGTATTTAATTTTATTTTTGGGTGAGTCTAAAATTATGACTGCTGCTGTAAGTCACACATTCAAGGAGAAACTAGTTGGAGGTTTAACTTTCGATCGGACATGCCTCAGAATCTGGAATTTTTTAAAAGCTGATGTAAAAAAGAATTTTACCAAAGCAGCTTGTTTCACGCAGCTGAAGGATACCGTGTATTCTTGAAAGAACCATATTATTTTTAGATGTGCAGGTTTATAAGCTTACAAAGTGTTGTAGTAATTTTTGCTTCTATTGTTTTGGTGCTTTAATAGATTTATTTACTTATTTTGTTGTGTTTGTTTTATTGTTTTTTTACCCATCTGTCACTCAAGTGTATTATTGCATAATAGTTGATATTAGACTTCTCATATCTTCTTCTCATTGATTGTCGCAATTGGACATAAAAGTGTTGAATTCACTAGTTAAAGTCTGCGCAAATGAGTTACTACCGTTTACAGAACATATTTTATAAGTTTAACAGAATTTTTCTTGTGATTTATTCAGTAAAATATTTTGGTAGTTTATTTTCAATGAATCATTAACAACAAATATTTTTTCTCAAATTACATGCCCCCCCCCCCTTTAGGGAGGCAAACTTCCTGGTTTGCCCTATTTACGAAAGCACGTTTCACGAGTGCACCAGTGTTCGTCATTTAGCATTATGTCAAAAGCGGCAGAAGAGGATAAAAATTTATTCGTACCAATGACATTGCATTGAGTTTTCCCCGAGTTAAGCTTTAGACAATTATTTTGAAACCGTTTCGATAGAATCACAAGGTCTGCTTCCACAGAGGGAACAACAGATTTTACATCTGAAGCATACCCGAATGGTAAAGCTGCCATTCGGCTGTGTCATGCCATTCCATGTGTCGTGTCATCTGTGAACAGTTCCATTGACAACTTAACTCCAATGATGTAATATCGTTGATGTAAATCAAGAATAACAATGGTCCTAAAATAGAACCTCGAGGTATGCCATGAGAAATTACTGTATCCGACGAATGCTTGTTAGAAAGTCGAACTTTCCGGCTTCAATTTTGCAGGTAAGACGTTGCCCAGCGACAGTCAATGCCATATCGTTCGAGCTTAGTAAGATTTCATGATACAATCGAACGCCTTCGACAAATTCACTAGAGTTAAGATGGATATGCGTTTGTTATCCATTGCTGATAACAGTTTATCAGATACATCATTTCCATTGAACATTTCAAAACCGAATCTGATAGAACTGTTGACACGTAACTGTAAAGTTGGTTGTATTTAACGCGCTCAAGGATTTTGCTTGTGCAAGGAAGAAAGGAAATTGGCCGAGAATTCCAAGGATCACTTTGTGTACCACATTTGTACAATGGACACACTATTGCCATTTTCCATAAACCAGGAAATCCAAATATTTCAATTGATAAGTTGACGATTTTAAAAATGGTCCAAAAAGGAAATGATGTTGGCCGTTTTGTCCAACAAAGTTACGCTCAGTATTTAAAATGGAATCCAATTTCAATTTTATTGCCACGGGTTGGTTGGTTGCCTTTTTCACTCCGCCGTTTGTTGCACTGGCCAACAGATACAGTATTTCACTCGGCCAAATATACTAAACGATCCATTCAAGAAAATTATTAAAATTGATGTTGCACAAGATCAATCACAATGTATAAACGAAACATGTTCTAGTTTGATGACAAGAATCGATGCAATATTTTTACCAGCACATATACGAACATTTGATGCTCATGGTTATGTGCACATTCGATGATTCAACAACCTTACATAGCTCGATTCACATTCAAATGGTGATGATATTAAAAAGGTTGCGAACGATTTGGAGAATGATTATTATGAAATGGAATTTTGGCGAACAAGAAACCCAATTTATTGGATACTGGTTGACTGATGCCAACAACTTTTATTCGAACAGTCTAGGAACAAAAGAAAGAAGATAGAACTGTGATGTTGTTATGATTTAGGTTAATTTTCTTGTTTGTGATTTTGTACCATAGCGTCAGGCATGATGCCGGAGTAAACTAACTTAGCATATTTTGGTGAAAACATCTTTCAGGGGTAGTGAAGGCGTTGTACAACGACTTTAAAAATGTTTGATCTGGTTGCAGTTCATGATTAGCCCGTATTTATATAATATGTGTTGCAAGCTTATCGGTTGCAAAAACTGCACTGAAGAATGGCGAGCCCAAGAATGAACTATGTAACATGAACTATGAACCGTGCCCAATGCCATTTACAAAGAAGTGAAAGGTTGGATACTATTGGCGAAAAATTGAGATCCTTTGAAAGAGGCCAATCGTAGGTAATTAAGGGTCGAAGTTGTTTTATTTTTTCTCAATAATAGATTTTTGCCGATTGGCATCAATTGGATTTGTTTTTTTTTTTATCTTTTGTTCGCCCGCCTTTCGTTTTTGTCAAATAATTTAAATCATGTAAATTGAAATTGAGTAAATAGTTTGTCTTTGCAAAATTAAACGTTTATTCCCCCGCTAAAGATTTTCGGAGGTCGAAATGGAGATGATGAATCATGAAGATGATTCATTAATAGATATTGGAAATTATTTTGCTCGGCCTGTATCGAGGCGTCAATCGTTGCCGCCATCGAATTGTCCACCGCTGCAGCCAATTTTTATGATCATGTTGCATTAAAATCTCAAATTCGTCGAGCGCTGATTTGCTTTGATATAGGCAAGAACGTACCTACGCGTCAATAACACGATAAATCGTTGCTTACTGTGGAATTGCAACATCGTGAAATTAGTTTTGGAGGAAATCGAACGAAATTCCGTTGAAAATGTCGACTCGCGCCTTGAGAAAATTGCAAGAAACTGTTTCTAACGAAAAAAACAACAATAGCGACGAATTGTCGGAAGATGAAGAGAAATTCGTGCCTAATCGTTTCGCAATGGTATTTTGCACGTTTCTCTATTAGCAAGCGCCCGAATTTTGTTTTTTTTTCAGTTGGAAGAAAGCGCCGACGTCGATCAACCGCCGCAGCAAAACGCTGACGAAGAAACGAACAAAATCACGATAAAACAACAAAGTAAAAAGTCGAAATTGAATAAAAAACAAAAGAAGAAACAGAAATCGACGTCGGAAAACAGAAACGCCGACGAAAATATCGACGAAATTTTGAAATCGTTGGGCGAAAACGCCGCCGTTCGCGATAAGAACGAAAGTTCGACCGATACGTCGAAAGCCAGGACGGATTTTTTGCTCAACGAAACGGTGTTGTTCGAAATCGAGCATCGAAACTTGAATCCCGAAAATGAACTGAAACGAATATTCGGAAGCAAGGTTTTCGGCTCGGACGAGCGACGATCCGTGCAAAAGGTGCAGCGGACCGCCAAGCGCAAGCAAATGGGCGGCAAATTGGTTAGACCGAGAAATAACGAACAATGGGTGGTCGGAAGGACTGGTACGATCCAAAACTATAGTTCTTCGTCAAATATAGTTGATGATTTGTCTTGATTAGTTTACTTACGAGCCTGGGTGGCTAGTCTATAGTTGTAGATAATGAAACTATAGTTGGCTATGGGGAGACTATATAGTCGACTTTGGGGACGTTATAGTTAGTTGTGAAGACACTATAGTTCTCTTTTTGACCGCTATAGTTGATTTTGAGGTGACTATAGTTGACTTTAATGGCACTATAGTTCACTTTTAGGACACCATAGTTCACTTTTAGGACACTTTAGATCACTTTGAAGGTACTATAGTTGATTCTGCGGGCACTATAGTTGACCTTGAAGAGACTATAGTTGATTTTTTCGTCTAGGCTTGTCGATGGCTCTTTGCGAAAGTTTGCCCGGAGGCGTTAACATATTTCAATTCGAACACGGTCCTGCGTATCAGCAGGCTCAGCTGCTCTTCTGGGAAGCCGTCGACGCCATGAATCCCGAAGCCTTCGTGGTACGATTTTCGGCACCGTTGCGATCGAAATCCGTACCAAAAATTGTCGATTTTTTGCGATTTTCAGGCCATTTTACGCGATCACCCGTTTCACATCGACACGCTTATGCAAATGAGCGAAGTCTACAGGATTAACGAGGATTTCGGAACCGCCCGCGAGCTCGCAGGTACCAACAGTAGTTCATCAGTAACTATAGTTGTTTGAACTATAGTTGTTTAATTGAATCCGAATGTGAATTTGAATCTGTTTTCATTCAGAACGGGCGTTGTACGCTTGCGAATGCGCATTCCACCCGCTGTTTAATATTGCTGTAAACAATAGTCGACTTGATTACCGGCAACAGGAAAATAGGTAACCTGCGCATCAAAATTAAAATCATACAAAAAATATTCTTTTTGTTTTGATTCGCAGGCCTTTCTTCTTGGCGCTCTTCAAACATATGCAATACACGTGCCAACGAGCCTGCTACCGTACGGCGTTGGAATTTTGCAAATTGATATTCAGGTACGCTCTCGTGGCTCTTGACGATCAAACAGGTTTACGGGAGATTTTCGCGTTTTCAGTTTGGACCCCGATGAGGATCCGTTGGGGATGTTATTATTGATTGATTATTTATGTTTGCGTTCGAAATCTTACGAATATTTAATCAAATTATATCATTTATTGGAAGTACGCGACTTAACTCATGCTGTTTATAGCTAGATTGGAATGATCCCTATTTCTGTAGGCTAAACGAAACCTGTCTCAATTGCCGAATTTTTCCTATTCCGTCGCTTTGGCTCATTTCTACGAATGCTCAGAAACGGACGACATGTCCGAAGCAGATTTGAAGGTGCGAACCGTATTCAGATTCAGATTTAAGATTCAGTTTACGATTGTTGTATCCGAATCTAGTTGCGCGAAGCCGTGACGAAATTTCCGACGATGCTGTTTCCGCTCTTGGACCAGTGCGGCGTGGCGCCCGACAAGGATGTTGAAAAATGCCCGGCGTTTTCGTCGTCGGAACAATCTGCGTAAGGATCATTCTTCGTTGTACCTGAGCATCCGATCTACAGTAAGCCGATAATAATTCAGGGACGGCGCCGGATTGAAACAATTGGTGGCGCTGTACGTCCATCGCTGCAGCTTACTGTGGAAAGATCCGAAAGTACTCAGATGGTTGGAGTCGAACGTGCGAATCATAATGCCGTCGTTGAATCCGTCCAATCCGCTGTATGCAAAATTCGGTCAATTGTAAGTGATTCGCAGGCTAAAATAGCTTATTAACTGTAACCGCCCGAAAACTAGCATAGCCGTACACATTTTTTGTCTGTCTAGCCGCAAAAAACGCTTCCAATCGACTCCGTTGAACGTTTGCCGCCACGTCGTCCTCGCCGACATCAAAGGCGCCCTCGCCGCTTTGCCGATCGACATCCGAGAAAAGTCCATCAACAACTACGACCCGTTGCCGCCGTTGGATTCGCGGTGCGCCTACAGTCGACCGGAACGAGTCGGCAGGCCTCAGGGTAACGGGTCGTTCGTCGGATCGTTTTTGCGGTCGTTGCTGCCTAATTATAACCCTGTAAGCGACTGGCCAGGACGAGAAATTTGTTTTTAAATACTCTATGGTAATTTTCCGCAGGACACCGTCGACGAGCCCGCCGCCGTACCGGAAGGTGCCGCCGCCGCCGCAGGCCGCGGCACGGGCGCCGAGCTGCAAAGGTCCGTACACGCTTTGCTGCAGGCTATGCGCGAGCTGCTGAACGATATCCAACCGGCTGCGGCGCCTCGAGAAAATCCCGCTAATCCCGCCGACGAGGATC
The DNA here is from genome assembly GCA_034698125.1 of Prionchulus punctatus. Lineage (NCBI taxonomy): Eukaryota > Metazoa > Nematoda > Enoplea > Mononchida > Mononchidae > Prionchulus > Prionchulus punctatus. Next base: position 30,887 of record JAQGBA010000106.1, on the reverse strand, counting down.
AAGCCGACGACGACGAATGGGAGCAGGATTTCGACTGAGATTCAATTTTACACCCAATTGTGCACAGTTCAGAATAGGTATTTTGTTCGTTTCGCTTTATTACAAGTAAATACAAGATTCTAGTCGATGTACGCGTCGCATTTCAATTGTAACGAGCACCCGCCTTGTCCGATTTGGGCAAAAAGCTAATTCGAACAACAAAAACAATATAATTATTTGTAATTGGCGACGACTTTGTCGCCGAAGTGAATGGCGCCCTGATGGTCAACGGCAAGCAACAACCGGTTGCAGGTCCGCTGGGTGGGCGGCCAGTATTCGATTTGAAGATGTTGAGAAAACGAGCACAAAATCGTAACTCATAAAAAAACTGACTTGTTTTTCGAATTTGAAGAGAAGCAAGATTTATGAAGTTTTTTTAAATAATCATATCGCTTTCATTGCAAACAAAAACAAAATAGAAACGAGTCATAATTTAAAAAATGAATCGTAACGAGCACCCGATTTATCTCGACTGAACACAAATCAATTTCATAAAGTGATAGTACAAAAATCTATTTGTAGATGGCGAACACTTCGTCGCCGACGTGAATCGGACCGGTACGATCGACGACCATGTTGGCGCCAAAAACTGGACTGTACTGGAAGATGTGTTTCAAGCTTTTATCCACTTGTCTGTACGATCTCAACGTTCGCAACGGTTCGGAATTTGGATCTTTGACGCCCGTGTCAGCATCGATTGTTGTAAAAATGCATCTGGAAACGGGCAAAAACTAGTTTCATGAAAAAAGTTTATAGTTCAGGCGCGACTATAGTTCTATGCAACTATAGTTTGTAACGGCTGATTACCTCGTGCATGGTTCAGCGTACGACAATGTCACTTCGTGAGCGCCGATCTTTATTTTCGCCCAATTATCCTATGAATCACGAAAATTGTCCTGTACAAGGTTCAAAAAACAAAATTTCTGTCGGCTTACTTCGTCGAACGGTCCGTTTCCAGTTATGTAGATGTTTGGACGGAAATTCAATATGTTAAACTTTTTGTCGGTGAATCGCGAATTCAAATCGTTCAGCGACGCTTCGGTTTGAACGTTCATCGGGGCGACGTCCATGTAAATCACCTAAGAAATAAATCGTTTGATTCATCGCTGCAAACAAGTGCACAGCATCGCTGCAAGCAAATCTATGAATCGCTGCAACAAAATCGATGCATCGCTGCAACAAACCGATGCATCGTTGCATCTACATACTTTATCAGTTCGCTTTCCACCATATTTAACGTAATTTGGATCTTGATTTATCGTCCTTACGATTTCGTCGTACGGTCCGCAATAATACAGCCTCAGGCTGCCACGTGGCTGTGAAACGTAGTCGCAAATCCAGTCGCTGACGTCATCGCCGCAATCGTACCCGTTGACGGGCAATTCATTCCAAACTCTGAAACAGAATATTTCTCGTTTTCAAAAAATGCACTGAAACGGCTGCGGCCAGTTCACTTTATCGTATTTTTTTCGCTCCTTTCCAGCACTTTTTTCAAATCGACTTCCACCGAATCTTTCCGCTTTTCGCTCGTATCTTTCAGCGTCAGTACCGCGTCCACAATTCGAGGCTCGATTAAAATGAACGTCGGATAATCTCTGGCTGTGAAAAATTTTCCTTCTCGATTTGCGACGATGAAATGGCTGAAAAAAACGAATATTCTTCAACGAAATTGTTTTTCAGTCGACGAAACGAGCAAATTTACCGATCTTTGTACTCGCCGGATTTCAAGCCCACGGTCGTCACTTCGGCCGATGTCAACGGCATATTTTTGAAGGATTTCACCGGATAAACGTACAGGGATTTAATGCGGCCGACGAGAATCCACTTCTTGGATTTTCTATTCATTAATTTATAAGTGGCGAACAGCCCTAGGGCGATTGCCACCGAAGCTGTAACGACGACTTCCGTTTTCACCATGATGGCTGCGCGAAAAATTGTGAAATCGAAAAACTACACGCAAAACTAAAACGTCGACACGTTTTTCCAACGTCCCGACGCAACAACCGAGCAACTTTATCGACTTTGTCGAGCAAAAACTAGATTCAAGCGTAAAAACAGGATTTACTTTATATTTTTGTTTTTCGTCACTAAATCAACAACCATTTGATGCAATGCTGTTATCAGCGAGTGTTTTATTACAAATAAATGCGTGATCAGTGACGTCACTATCTGATTTCATAAAGGCTGAGAAATGTCGAGGAAAATCGCTTAAGAAGTGTTCTGGATTAAATGGATGAATGTATCGCTGCAACTTTGTTGATGAATCGTTGCAACTAAATCGATACATAGCTGCAACTAAATGGATGAATCGATGTAACTAAATCGATGCATCGCTGCATCGCTGCAACTAAATCGATGCATGGCTGCAAACAAACGGATGAATCGCTGCAATTAAATGGATGAATCGATGTAACTAAATCGATGCATCGCTGCAACTAATCGATGCATCGTTGCAACAAAATCAATGCCTGGCTGCAACTAAATTGGTGTATCGCTGCCTTGTTGCAACTGTGTTGAAGCATAGCTGCAACGTTTCTAAAGTATAATAAATCTGATTTTATTTAACTTCACGACACTAAATAAAATAAAAACTTCTTTAAAGCAGCAAAAAAGTGAAACGAACGATCAAAAGTCTTCAGATGACTAGAAATAAAAATACATCACAATAGGAATATAGCTCAAATGTTGGAATGAAATCAAACAAAAAAATGAGATCACAAAAGATAATAAAGAACAAATTTAAGTAGATATACAATAAAAAAAATCAACGATTGGAAGTCGCAAAAACAGAAAACATGCAACGGCACTGCAATTGTGGCGCAAAAAAAATCAGTAACTCTCTAAAAATCAATCGATTCCACGGCTAACTACAGTTTTCCCAGTCAACTATAGTTAGCAGTCAATTATAGTTTGAACACGACTATAGTTTATCCTACAGGTCTCCACAATAGAAGAGCCAGTGCACTTTATACAGCGATTTATCACAAATACAGTCCGTTTATCAAATATTCGCCCTCGTCCGTGTCCAACACTTTCCCGCGTCGCAGACGTCTGCGGGCTCGCCGCAGCCTGCAGGAAATGAACAGCAACAGCAAGGCCAGCACAGCCAAACCCAGTCCCAGCATCACAGCCGCCAACGACGTGCTGCCCCTACCGTAATCCAAGTGCTCGATGGACACGGCCACGTTGGTGTCCGACTGTTTGGCGAAGCCCGAGCCGGCGGGAGGCTGCCGAGAATCGGGTGGTTTTTGAATATCCTGCTGATTATTGGAGTAACTGTTCACTGGAAAAAGAAAAAACGTGCGGGTCGAGAGGGTTTCGAGCATTTTCGCGAAACATACGTATCGGCTTGGCGATTTTAGGAGCTTGTTTCGAAGGCTGCTGTTGCTGAACCTGCTGATTTTTATTCGCAGGCCATTTGGGTCTCGACAACTGTTGATTATTATTTTGAAAGTTAGGTTGTTGGATTTGCCCGATTTGGACGTTCTGCTGACCACCGACGTCGTAATTTTGATAGTCGTTGGGGTTCGGCTGACTCTGAATCGGTCGATTTTGCGATTTCATACTGAAATTTGCAGAGAACTATAGTACATCAGCTAGCAACAAAAAAACAAATTTAAGTACTTGTCTTGTTGATCAACGCGCGAAAACTCGTTCGACTGCGGAGGATTGTCAGCAGGATAATACTTGCCAAACATCGGCGGGACATTCTGCTGCTGTGGCTGCCGAGCAGGAGCCTGAGGCTGTTTTATAACATCTGCAGGAATTGCAAAGGATAAGAATATTGTTCACAGATTACAGGTGGGGGCCAAAGACTATAGTTATTTGGAGACCATAGTTATTCACCGACTAGCTATTCAAGTACTACAGTTCCTCATGAACTATAGTTGTTCGAAGACTATAGACGTTCGGAAACTATAGCTGTTTAGAAGCTACAGGTGTTTTAGAGACTAGTTATTTAAAGACTATAGTTGTTCCAAGTCTATAGTCGTTTAGAGACTACAGTTGTTCAAAGTTTTCTTCACAGACCACAAGAGTGTAGTTGTTCAATGCTCTATAGTTGACGAACTATAGTTAAAAGACAACACTTCCGACTATAGTTGGCCAGTGAACTATAGATGGATGGAAAAACAAATTTCCGTACCGCAATTCTTCTCGTCGCTTTTGTCCGCGCACTGAGCTATGCCGTCGCATTTGTCGTACACGGCTATGCATTCCAGGCTCGTTTCGCACTGCCACTGCAGAGGGCCACAGGCGTTAGCAGGTTTTTTGAACGTCTGACTGTTGAACGGCCGCTGCGGCTTGGCTATGTCCTTGCTGAGAACCGATTTCGGCTTGGCGACGGCTTGATTTTCGTCCGATTTCGCATTCGACGAGAAATCGTCGCCCGCGGCGGCTGGCATATCCTCCTCCCGGAGGGGCGGCCTTCGGGACCTGACGTCAGCAGGCCTGCTTTTCTGCAGGATTTTCGCCGGCGGCACGTCCACGTCGTTAGCAGGAGTCGCCAGCTGGGTGGGGTACGGCTCGGGCTCGGGTTCGGCGACGGCCGCCGAATCCTGCTGCGCCTGTTGAATATCCTGCTGAGTTTTGAGCAGGTTCAAGTCCATCTCGTGTTTGACTTGCTCGTGGACTTTGGTCTTCTGCAGGTCGTTCCTGTTGACCATCATGCCCATGGCGACGTGATCGTCGTGGACGCTGAACGAACATTTAAAATCGTCCAGCGTTCCGCAATCGAACAGATAACAATCGCCGTCGGCCTTGAAAAGCGAAGAAAACAATAAAAAATGCGCTGGCTAATTTTTTTTAAAACGTACAACATGAAAAAAGTGCTTTAAATGGCGTGAAAAAAACGGATCTAACACACGAAAACACCGGAAAAAAAACAAAAAAATATTCCAAAAACGAAGAAACGAGCGCTGGCTAGTACTTTTTCTTGCAAAACGGCCATGTTACACGAATCCAACACGCAACAGGCCATCATGCATTCTTCCCTCGTTTTCGATTTCGTCGATTTTATATACTTGGCGCCTTGATTAATCGATTCCGTCGTTTTGATTATAGTTCTATTGCTAATATCGAAGACGCGCGTGCAAAATTCCGAATCCTTGCTCGAAACGAGCGATAGAAAACAAAAAAATGCACTGGCCACGACCAAAAACGGTCGAAATTCTAATAAATACATTTTAAAAATCGAAATCGGCCGGCAAAATCGATTTGATCTCTGAAATCGCTACAGTAACCCTAATGGAATTTTTGAAAACAAAAATCAGATCTAAATTCAGTTTAATCTGAATAAAAATTGTTATTTCAATTTCATACACTGGCTATCAAATTTTCGGGCAAAAAGACGATCTGTCACTTGTATAGTTAATAGTTGATCAGTGACTATAGTTTATCTCTGACTATAGTTTTAGTTTTATTGTCACATTCTAAGTAGAATACATGACAACGTTATACAAAATAACGAAACGAAAAACGTACACAAAAAAACCACAAAAGGATCACAGATCTTATCACTTATTCTTCTTTCTTGTTCGAATCAACGTCCTAAACCCGGATGAAATCGTAATTCTTCTTTCAGTAACTGAACCAACGAAACGACTCCAAAGTTCTTCCGCAACTGATCAATTTGAGTAAAAAATGTATGTAATCGAGTCGAAATTTTAAAATGTATAACGCAAAAAGCCAGTAAGATACTTCGTCGGCGGCCACCCGGAAAAGGGAGCATAATAAACGGTGGACGAAATCGCAAACGCAAGTTGTTTATTTAGCGGAGCGAAATGACGAACCGACCGACCCGCGCGGCTGCACGGTTTACACTCCTCTGACTATAGTTGTTAAATGAATATTGTTTTTTAGGCTGTAAATTATTTGAATTTCGCGCCGTATTTTAATAATAAATTATACCCGTTAAATTGATGTTTCAGAAATCTATTCATTACTAGTTATATAAGGAACTAGCTTACGAGCAAACTTTGGAGCTGGTCCGTCGGCGTTGGGTTATAAACATGATGTTCACCACCCCAATGCCGTTACCTTGACCGGGTCTTTTTTGTTCGTTTCTATACTTTGAACAGCTCAATTTTTGTTTTGCAAAGCTCTTTTGGGACTAAAGATTTGGATCAAGTGGCTTGTAAACAAATAATTTGTAAAAAGTGCAAATATAAACCGTCGCGTTGAAAGTGAAATTTTTGAATTTAGCGCTCTTTTTTCCCACCCGTAACGTTGATGTTTCAGAATACTGTAGACAGTAAACTATATAAATAGCAGGACTGTAAATTGTGGTCAAGCGTCATAATTTCCTAGAAACCCCACTAGCGATTTATAAACCAGCAATTTTGTGTTAATGCCAACAGATTTTTTGTTTATTATTAGTTCAACTGTGCATGATTTTTCACCGGCTGTTGGTTTGTTGTAATTGACATCGGCCATAAATCTACAACGTTACGATTTGCGCTCACAAGTGCCAGCCACATGTCGATGATGGCTCAATTAAAGTCACGCTCCTGGCACTATAGTTCGAAATTATAATTCATGGACGAGATCAACAAAAAAACAAAAATTAACGCATAGTTTAATACAATCTGCAAAAAAAGATCGTTATCAGCAAAAAATGTTTATAAAAATCCAAAAACCACAACAAAATCCGATCATCGAGCACGAAACGCGTCCGAGCCAGTGAACTAACGAGTACTTTACAAACTCATGCTGGCGAGCGCTGTTGATAAAGTTTTGTCTTCCACTATTTGTGTGTTTTACTCAACCGTTCCAGGATTCTACACAACTCTTTTGCCCCGGGGGATTTTTACTTGGAATTAGTGTAGACATTTAAAAAAAACATCACCATCCATAATTCCTACTCTCTCTCACTCGTCTTACGTGATTTGTGTGATTCGTTTTTGATCCCATATGTTCACTTGCCAACGTCGATTTTAGTGTTTGAAAAATTGCAAAACCTGTCTGTTCTGTTAATACACCGGGTGCGGTTTTAAAATCAACTCGCTATAGTTGCACGGTTCTTCGAAAAAGTTTTGTCAAAGTTCGTTTCGTCCGACTGAGAAGCGCTTGCTCCTCAAGTCAACTTCCTGCCAGACGGACGCAGATTGCTAGAAAAACAAAAAATCTTACACGAATCTCTTTGTTTTTCACTAGCCATTTTTTCGGTATGAAGGCTCAATCGACCGTGCCTCGACCGGACTCGGAGAACTATCAAAGTCTGTTGACCGAGCCTCGAATAAAGGCCGCAAGACGACGGAAAATATGCTTGTGGACAGTGGCTATAATTGTCCTGCTTTTGCTAGTGTTGATACCTCTGAGTGTCCTCCTGTGGAAATATTTCACTGGCGAACTGGCCGTAAAAAAGAAACAGAGTCCAATCGACATTGTAACAGCGAAGGCCGAGTACGACCAGTCTCTGGCCAATGGTCATTTCGTTTTTAACTACGACCACGAGAGTACCGACAGGATAATCAACACTGGCCACGGTTGGAAGATCGACTTGAGTCCGACGAGCAACGATAGTAACGAAATAACGCACGATTTCGTCGATAGCCAGTCGCATAATTTGTTTTTCAGCGCTGAATGCCGTCCACTTGCCGGGCACTTACAGGCTGGTGCAAATCCACGCTCATTGGGACCCGGTGGGTCTCAGGAACGGTTCGGAGCATACTGTAAACGGAATCGGATTCGCAGGCGAGGTACGTGACAAATTCGTGTTCAGCAGGCGCCTGCACATCATTGGTCTTTTAGATCCACATGGTCCATTACAATTTGAAATACAAAACTTTCAGCGACGCTCTTAACTACAAAGACGGATTAGCAGTGTTGGGAATATTTATGACCGTAAAGTACACTAGCCAGCGCGCGAAATTTGTTTTTCAAGCCGTGTTTCCATGCAGGTTGACACTCCCAACGACGACGACAATCCAAATTTAACGCCCATTGTTGATTTAATGAAAAACATAGTTTACAAAAACCAAAGCGCCGTATTGGATTCGTTTCATTTCAAAAATCTGCTCCCAGGTACACGGATTAGAGGTATTTTTGATTTCACTAATTTTTTTAAAGAAAAATATCTTTTAGGTAATCACGAACAGTTTTGGACTTACGAAGGGTCGCTGACCACGAAGCCCTTCGCCGAATGCGTAGTGTGGACAGTGTTTCGAAAATCCATCCCGATTTCGACGGATCAAGTGAGATTTTTTGTTTTTCGAACTCCCTAACGCGCACAGATTGCGATTTTTAGCTCGACGAACTGAGAAAAGTAAAACAAACCGACCACGATTCGTCGGACCACGACGATGACCACGGCCATGATGACCACGCCGAGGACCGAGCCAACGATGTCTACGGCTATGTCCGACTGACCCAACCGTTGAACGGTCGACCAGTGAAGGCTTCGTTCAAGTGGGGCGCCAGACGAAGATGATTAAGTGCCAAAAAAACTTTAGTTCGCCAAAAGTGCTGTAAACCATTAATCCTACGCATAAATCTTGCATGAAACTTGCTTTAAACGGGTTTAGAAATTATTTTTACGAATAAAAAAACTGTTTATTTTAGTTTGAAAATCTTTTTCGTGACGAATTACAGTGTCCAAATAGTTACGCCATTCGCATGGAGAATCCATTTGTATATTGTCATGTTGCATTTGTCATATGACAAACGGTTGAAAACTTTATGTCACACTCTGCTGGCGCGAGTTGATTTTCAGGTGCACGCCCTGCAATTTTCCAGTTTTTAAGTCGGCGTGTGAAACTTGACAATGACGGGAATGAATAGTAACAGAGTCATTTTGAATGCAAATCAAGGAACTATAGATCAATAGAAGAAAAACTTGATTATAAGAATGCAACTGACACTAAATCGCAAGTGCTGCGTAGATCGGGAATTTCTTGTAAGTTAAGTCAGAAGTATGCAGCCACATTGTAAGGTTAGTCAATAGTATGCAGTGATATTCAGAAGTACTCATCGATGCTGTCAGTCAATTAGCAGCATGCAGCGTATTGTCAGGTAAATCAGAAGTATCCAGCCACGTTATCAGGTAATTCAGAAGTATGCAGCCATCTATTTAGGGAAGTCAGAAGTATGCAGCCATGTTGTCAGGCAAGTCAGAAGTATGCAGCTATGTTGTTAAGTAAGTCAGAAGTAGACAGCCACGTTTTTAGGTAAGTCAGAGGTATGTATTCATGTTTTCAGATAAATCAGAAGTATGCAGCCACGTTGTCAGGTAATTCAAAAGTATGCAGCCATCTATTTAGGGAAGTCAGAAGTATGCAGCTATGTTGTCAGGTAAGTCAGAAGTATACAGCCAATGTTGTTAGTAAGTCAGAAATATGCAGCTAGCCAAAAGTAGGAATCGTGCTGTTTTCACAGGGTAACATTAACACGATTTTAGTTTTATTTGTTGCTCATTGTGTCAGTAAATTCAACCACCGAGTAACGTTCAAAAAGCATGATTGATTTACTCAGAAATCTTTTTGAGTTACGAGGATATTTTTAGAAAGAAATCTTACGTCACTATCATTAATTATAATTCAGTGGCAATTAGTCAAACGTTTTCTTCTGCTTACACTAGCAAGTAAAATTCTTCTTAAAAATCACGAAAATTCCGAAAGTTCACTTTGCTCCAAGATCGCTAGTAAACATCGAATTGATTTTTCAGCACTGTGAGAGGTGGGTTTGTATAGTAACACAAAAAATTTCTGCATTCTCATTCTAGTAATATATGCTTATATGATTCTGCTGTAGCAGCAATGACATAGTCGAATCATAGCTCTTACAAAAAATATTTCTTTATCTATTAAATCTGCGCTTTCTCTAAATACAGGGTTGTGCAAAAGTTCCCGTACATTTTGTAGTACAAATAAATGCTAGAATTTTTTAAAATAACGTGCTAAAAATTGTTTTTCCTAGCAAATTATGTTTTATTATTATCAAATAACATTAATGAAATAGGTTTAGGCTTAGGCTAAACGGCTCACAAAGGCACGATGCATGCTTCCTCTGGTCGGTGCTGGTCGACTTCAAAGAGTGCTGTTTACAGATGAAAAAATTTTTACTGTTGAGCGCCACCATAACCGCCAGAACGATAGACAACTACTTAAAAAAGGTCAAAATAAGTCAGGGAAGGCAAATGTCATCACTCGCCGCCATTTTCCATCATCCGTTAAGGTTTGGGCTGGAATCTGTGCATAGGGAGAGATGCCATTGGTTTTCATTGACAGAAACGTGAAAATCAATGGAGCAGTGTATCAACAGGCTATTCTTCGAGATGTTCTGCATCTGTGGGCGCAGAATCAATTCGGAAACGATGCCTGGATGCTGCAGCAAGACTGGGCTCCATCTCATTCAACGAAAAAAACAATTGAGCTCTGCAATGAGTTGTTTCCAGGAATTTGGAACAAGGACATTTGGCCGCCAAACTCTCCAGATTTGAACCCAACGGACTGTTCAGTCTGGTCTTTATTGGAGCAAACAGTGTCAGGAAACGATACTGTAATGTTGATGCTTTAAAAAGAGCTTTAACGAACTTTAACTTTGGGACGAAATTTCTGTTGAACAATTAGCGACCATTGTTCAAAATTTTCCAAAACGGGTGCGAGCGTGCATAAAAGCAAAAGGTGCAAATTTTGAGCATTTACTCTAATAAAAATTGTTTCATTTATGTTATTTGATAATAATAAAACATAATTTGCTGGGAAAAACAATTTTTAGCATGTTATTTTGAAAAATTTTAGCATTTATTTGTACCAAAAAATGTACGGGAACTTTTGCACAACCCTGTATACTGACCAAACAAAATTCGAGTTCAACCAAGAACTAGCAACGCGGTAATTGGAATCGAAATATCTATAGAAACAAGCTGGTCATCAATGCAAACGGACAGTTTTGTAGTTTTCGCCATGAGTAGCTGCTCTGCATCGTTTTCGGTCAGACACCACAGATAGATCAGATATCGTGGTACGCTTAATTTGAGCAAGCATTAATTGTCATTTGAGCTATAATTGTGCTGAACCAACTTGAAATCTCGATGTACAGATGACTTTCAAAATTCATCACATTCAAGCATACAAGTGTCATCTGATTAGCTTTCGACCAATTATTTATTGAAGGGTAGACCACCGTTAACCCCTCTCATGCATTTATTCTTCTTGACATTTCAACTTTTTTTCATTTTCAGACGCGGATTATACTGATGAGCAAATGAGAATTTTATTTGTAATTTTTGAACAAGTGTTTTAGTTTATTTGAAAGAATTAAAAGTCCATTCAACTTTGCAAATTCAAAAGGTTTACTGTAAGAATGATTTGCAACATACAGGCGGAAAACTCACTTTTGACCCACTTACCCTTTACAAATAGTTCATCACGTGATTAGGACACCATTAGCTCGCTTACTGGACTGTATTGTAAAGTTCTAATGGTTCAACAGTGATTTTCCCCTGTACATGCAAATCATTCTTACAATAAACTATTTGAGTTTGCAATTGTGAAGGGACGTTAGTGTTAGCTTTTTTAATTATTTAAAAATGCTTGATTTGAAAACTTTGCTCGCTCGTCGACTGAATATGTAGGGGTGCGGACTTCAAAAGCTCAAGGAAATCCACTGAAAAAATGATACAGATCACTCGAATAACGTCAACAAAGTGTTAATTTACTGTATTGCTGTACATCTTGAAGATCAGTGAGAAGGACCCAATTTTTGTTTCTCATTATTTTTTGGTATTTTGTATGTCAACAAATCGAAACACATTGAGAAGCCTAATGGAGATGCTAATAAGAGGTGTATTTTAATTTGTCTACAGAAGCTTCGAAAAGATTCAATCGAAAGAAATGTCAAACAGAATCTTTCAAGAATAAAATTTTGATGAAACTGAAACGTGACATCTCTGAATAAAAAATTAGTTTGGTATAAAACAAATTTTACGCCTTTAGCAGCGAATTTTACTTGAAAAATTCTGCACTTTTATTTCGCACTTTGTTAACGTAAAAGAAGATAGCAAACAATAAAACATGTGCATGTTTCGAAAAAGAAATAAAAATGTAAACGATTCTTAAAAACAAAATTGTAAATGTGCCAAATCAACTGTCGTCGTCGGACAGTGGTTCGTAAGTGGGCAGATTAACAATGGTGCCGGATGATGATGACACATTAGGTTCATCGCTTTTGTACATGTTCGAACCGTTGTCGCTTTGCAATTCAGTTTCGAGTAATGCGGCTACGGCTCGCGTGGATTCATTGTCTTCGGCCAACGCCGACCACGCCGGCGGAGCAGCGACCGCCGTGGCAGGCGCTGAAGACACGCTAGGCAATGAGAAGATGTTAACCATGAACGGCGGCACGGAACTCGGCGTGCCGATCGACGATGGTGTCATTGATAAGTCGGGCGAAATGTCGCGCGGCGTAATGTTCCATGTAGCAGTTGAAGCAGGCTGCGGCGGCTTCGGGGTTGGTTTCGATACGACAGGCGGCTCTGATTCGGGCTCATATTGTTCGGGAGGTGAAACTGGTTCCAAATCGTATTCGAACGAGGACGACATTGAAGGCATTAGTTTTGCGCCGAAATGCTTCGGTACTCCGACGTTTTGTTGCTTTTCCATTTCGAAAGCGAATGTAGCTATCGAATTCGATGGTGCGGAATCGGGCGTGACTGGCTCTAACTGCAAGTCTGCAAGCGGCTGAGTTGGTGGCGGCAGCTGGCTCTGCAGCGGAATTTGCTGCGGTAGCTGGCCCTGTGGCAGAGTTTGTTGAGATGCGGACATTTCTTGATTTTTAGCAGTTTGCACGATTTCACCAATAATAACATCATCGATGTGTTTGATTATGTTCGATGTTCCGATCATGGATGACGCAGATTTACGACTCGGCTTCGGACTCTGACCTGTTCCGACGGACATCCGCTCGTAGAATGAATCTGGTTTGGGGCTGAATTCGTTTAAGCTTGATGTCAATCGTTCTAATTTTTGCACATTCTCCTTCAACAGTGGCAACTGTTGAGGGCGAGTGAGCAGCACATCCATCGTAGGTCGAACAAGAGGAACATCCTGGTGAGGTCGAACCAGAGGAACATCCTGGTGAGGTCGAACCAGAGGAACATCATGCTGTGGGCGAGCCAAAGGAACATCCAGCTGAGGGCGAACAAGTTGTATATCCTGATGTGGTCGAGTAAGTTGGACATCCATTGGTGTATTAATGCTGGCGACTTTGTCGGTGGACTTATTTTTATTTTCAACGCTGCTTTCTTCGGCGTGATGCTTCGTTATCATTTTATCTATCATACTAACAACAGGCAAGCCAGATGTTTCGGGTGTTGACGAAGGAATGGGCGCGTGGATGAATGGTTTGACTAGACTTTCGACTGGCGTAGCGATTCGGCTTGTGACATTCGAAGGTTGAACCAATTTGATGTCGGCCACTGACTTTGGTTGATTCATTTCTACAGGAGGTCCAGCCGACAACTTTCTTTCCGGTACACTAGGCGGAACAGCAAGGCCAGGGAAATAGACGCCAGGCAAGGTCGACTGTTGTACAGACGCTCCAACAATAGCAGGATGATGGTAAGGTAAATGTTGACCAAGTGGCACGGATGGATATGCAGTCGGCTGTTGTTGCTGAACAGATGAAACTGAGGCAGACAACGATGGTTGTAGTCTAATGGATGAAGCAAGGTTAGCAGCGGGACTGCTCGGTAAAAAGGGAAAATGTGTTGCACTGTGAACACCAGGCTGAGTCAACAGTTGTAGAGCTGGGTGTGTTGGTATGACAGTAGGTATCTGCGACTGTGCTGATTTAGCTTGCACAACATTTGGAGCAGCCATGAATGGTGGTCCAGTCGACACTGTTGCCAATGTTGCAGCCGCTGCCGGTGAAGGACGGCTTGCAGATGATGTTTGCGGAATGGCTGTAACCGTTGCAGCAGTCTTCGCAGATTGTGCCACTATAGCTGCCGGCTGTGACTGCACAACTGCTGGCTGCGGGGGCACAGAGGCGGTAGCAAAGAACGTACCGACCGATGTAACTTGTTGAATAACGGTCGTTGTCGGCAACACGTTGGCCATCATTGGTGGTGTGCTAACAGACGATTGGCCGAACAACGTATCATCGGCAGGATTGATTAACCTGCGATCCGTGGTATCCTTGATAAAGTTCTCCGGAAATTCTTTCATCGCAGCTTTAGTCGGTAGAACATTAGTTTGACTATAGTTTCCCGAGCCAACCGACCGTCGCGACGAATCCGAACAGGATTGTGCCTGTGGTTCTTTTTTCGTGGTAACGGGTTTCGACGGTCCGATCTGTATGATCGACTGACGAGTAATTGGCGGCTGCTGAGCCGACGGAATTATGTCGGCAATTCTGTAGATTCCAGTCGATTTCGAATCAACCGTCTTCAAGCCAGATTTCATTTCGGACTTCGTTTGCCCAACGACCACGGGTGATGATCTTTGTCCGCTGATGCGAGACGATTGCTGTTGTTGTTGATGATGTGGCGACTGTTGCATTTGTTGTTGTTGTTGTTGCTGATGCTGTTGCTGTTGCTGTTGCAGATGAGTTTGATGAATTTGTTGCAGTGACTGTTGCATTTGTTGTATCTTCTGCTGTTGATGAAGCGGCGACTGATGCATCTGTTGGTGCTGCTGAACCATTTGTTGCTGTTGTTGTGCCTGCATTCGTTCTAGCTGAGACTGTGAAGCGGCTTTGTTCATATGCTGTTGTTGTTGCTGCGCCATGGCAGCGGATGGCTGCTGCTGCTGCTGCTGTTGTTGTTGCTGCTGTTGCTGTTGCTGTTGCTGTTGTTGTAGGGCGAGAGCAACATGCTGTTGCATGGCTTGCAGATTCAACTGCGGGAGCATGCCGGCTTTCATCATCTGTAGCTGCATAGCTTCGATCATTTGCTGATTGTGCTGTTGTTGCTGAGCAGCCGTCGAAGCCGCGGTCGTAACAGCCGCCGACTGCCGGCCCGAAGACGAGCCGGTCGACGGTGATCTATTCGAGCGTTGTTGAGCATCGATGATTTTCTGTTCGGAAGGTGTTCGCCGACACTCGCTGATCATGTCTCGTTCTCGTTCTCTCATAGTTAGTTCACTTCTGACGGCTTCCAAAAACTGATGCTGTTGCTGCTGCTGCACTTGCTGCCTCAACGCCAGTTCGGCTGTTCTCAACGCCTCTCCTTGAATTTGTTGCTGCTGTCGCAACGCTAGTTCGCTGCTTCTGTCACCCTGCTGTAGCTGTTGCTGCTGCCTTAGCGCCAACTCCGCCGATCTCAAAGCTTCTCCTTGCTGTTGCTGTTGTTGCTGAAATTGTTCACGATATGCTTGCTCGAACAGCCGTAATTTTTCCAGCTCAGCCATTCGCTGACTATCGGACATGCTCATTAGAATTCGTTTTTGATGATCCGCCAAGCACTGCTGTTCTATACGCCGTTGCTGCTCGGCGAGGAAGTGATGCTGCTGTTGTTCGAACGCCACGCGTTGTTGATTTTGATAGAGCGCGTTCTGCGTCGCTTCCAAATGCTGTGCGGCCAGCAGCTGTTCGTTGCTGGGTTGTTGTTGTTGTTGACCACTGGTACTGCCGGTGCTGGCGGAGCTTGCCGGTTTCTGCATTTGCATCGCGGTGCGAAAATCATTGATCAATTGAGCTTGCGCTGTTACCGAATTGCCGCCGCTAAACACCTGGCTGAACAGCGCAGCCGTCTGCGGGTCGTAAGACTTGGCGTTTTGGATCATGTGCTGTTGGCGCATGAGCGCCACTTGCTGCTCGTACGTCATTCGCACGCCGCCTCGCTGCGCCGCCGACAGCATCGCCGCCGGGTTCATTTGTTGCAATTGGTGTTGTTGTTGTTGCTGCGATTGCGCTTGCGCTTGCAACTGCTCGCGGCTCGACGGCGTAAACCTCGAGGCGTCCGTCGGCGTGAAGCGGGCTTCTTTCATAGTGTCCGCCGAAGCGGCGCGCGACGTTTCCTCGGACTTGGAGGGCGGCGGGCGGAACATTTTCGAAAAATTATAGGATATATTCTGATCGCCGCCGATGATGTACTGCGGCGGCAAGACCGGCGTGCCTTTGGTCAACGAGCCCCTGACCGTTTCCTGTTGAGCAGGCGTTTTCGGCAGGGGGCTTTCGCCGGCGGGTTTCGTTTTCGTTATAACCTTGACGACCATCGGCGATTCGGTGTCGCGACATTCGGCGGGATTTTGCTCGGCGCCCGGGCGGCCGAACTGCTGTTCGCCCAGCTGACCGCCGCCGGGCGAGTGATGTCTGGAAACGGCGGCCAGCCCGATAACGGACGACAGGGGTTGCACGTGTTGCAGCAGACTGGGCTTCGTCGTTTGAATTTGCACGACGGTCGACGGGCCAGCGCGCGAAAAAGGCGCTTGCGTCGACGCAGCCAATACGGCGGCGGCGGCGATTCGATTTTCCTCTTCGACTCGATGAATCTGACGCGATTTTGGTTTGTACGGCTGGCGAGCGGGCAAATTTCGCTCGACGCCGCAGCGCGAATCTTTTCGCTCGCGATGTTGTTCGACTTTCATATATTTTTTATCCATTTTCATTTCGACGTCGGCGTCCATTTCGTTTTGACATTCGTCGGCGCTCAACGTCGCGCTACTTTCGTCGTCGGCCGCCTGCGAATCGGCTGTCATCTTACGTTTTCGATCCGAGCCTTCTTCGTCGATCATCAGCGCGCCACCGGTGCCCGGCGTTGATACGACGGCGTTCGGCGGCGATTGTTCGTCTGGAATCGTAGAATTGCCAGTTACGGAGCGTTGAAAACAAAATAAACGTCGGATAAGTTCGCGTACCGGGCTTCGACGACGAAGCAGGATTTTTAGGACTGGGCACTCGACTCGTGTCGACGCTGCTGCTCGGCACGTTTTCGTCGTCGTCCGAGTTCTCGCCGTCGTCCTCCTCTTCTTCTTCTTCAATTCCAGGAACCTGAAAATCCAACAAAATTTGATGTTTTTAATGAATTAAAATCAATTTCTGCCCCGGTAGGCAACTTTCGAAACAAAATTTCTCACCTGCCCGACGACTTTCGTTCGCTTGGACTCGGTGGACAACGCTTTTTCTTGATTCGCAAAATACTGCCGACATTCGTCGGGCGTCTTGCCCGGTATCTGAGCGGCGACCGCGTCCCAATTTGTCGTGCCCAGATTCGTAACGGCTAAAACAAATAGACGTTTTCGTATCCGCAAAACGAAACGTAAAAGCGAAAAGCGACGAGAAAGTTTTATTTATGGACAAAAAACGAGACGGAAACGGTAACGAATCCTGCTCAAGATGAAAACGACAAATTTTCACCTTCTTTCAGACGCACAACGTCTTCGGCCGACCACGTTTCTTGTTTTACAACCGACGAATCGGTCGACGACGAATCGCCAACGCTGACCGCCATAGTTTCCAGCCGTCGATGCAATCGTTTGTAGCAACTGCCGCAGCATCGATTCGAATCGTCGGAAATTTCTAATAAAATACATGCGACGAGATACAAAATCGAAAATTCGTTACGTTTCTCAAAAGTGACCGCTTACGAAATTCGGCGGCGAAGAATTTCTGCTGCTCGGTGGTTAATTCGAACCATTTCGCCGGAAATACCTGCGGCTTGATTTTGCGCTTGACGCTTGTACAGGAACCAATCGGACAGCTGAAACGGAGCGAACTATAGTTGGCCAGTGTCTCTAGTTGTTCAGTGTCTTATAATTGTTCATCGACTATAGTAGTGCATTGACTATAGTTGTTCATTGGCTACAGTTGTCGATTTACGATATTTGTCCAGTGACTATATTGGTTCAGTGTCTACAGTTGTCCAGTAACTATGTCGTCCAGTGACTCCAGTTGCTCATGGACAATAGTCGTTCAGTGTCTATAGTTCGTAATTGACTATAGTTCTTCATCGACCTTCTTCTTCTTGACTATATTTATTCATTGAGTATTGTTGTTCATTGACTGTTGCTATCACTGACTATAGTTCTTTGTCAACTATAGTGGTTCTTTGACTATAGTTGTTCATCGACTATATAGTGGTTCAGTGTCTATAATTGTCCAGTGACTATAGTTGCCCATGGACATAGTCGTTCAGTCTATAGTTGTTCATCGACTAGTTACTAATTGACTATAGCTCTTCATCTACTTTCTTCTTCTTGACTGTAGTTCTTCATTGAGTATAGTTGTTCATTGACTATTGTTCTTCGTTAACTATAATTCTTTATAGACAACAGTTCTATATCAACTATAGTTATATACCGACTACAGTTGTTCTTTGACTATAGTTTTTCATCGCCTATAGTTGCTCATCAACTATTGTTCTTCATCGATTATAGTTATTTATTGACTATAGTTCTTTTATCAACTGTGGTTCTTCTTTAATGTAGTTCCTTATTGACTATAGTTATTCATTGGCAATAGTTGCCCGACATCAATAACTGTAGCTTCTCAGACAACTATAGTGTTGAGCATTCTTACTGGGAGAACCTTCGGCGCACCGTTCCCAGCCGACATTTCAAACAAATTCGAACGTCCTGAGACGCAGGATCCGACGGGTCGATACCGTACATTTCGTAACAGGACCTCGTCAACACTCTACCCGGATTATTCGTATCGATTTTCGATTTGCAATCGATACAGAAATATTCGATTTCGCCTAAAACAACAAAAAAATCAATCGGCCTATCGTACGAAACAAAAAAATGCCACGAAAATCAAGAAAAACCTTTCGTACTCGGCGTCACGTCTTCGGAAACGGCGCTAAAATTTGAATGAAAATTTTTCTACCGATTGAAATGAATAAAAACAAACTTTACGCTACCTCATCGACGCTTCGGCGTCGTTTCCGTTTTCGTACTCCTTTCCCGCGTCGTCCACTCGGGGCATCTTGAACATCAATTTAAAATTTCGTTACAGTAACCCAACAGTACACCTACAGTATACCTGCGGCGGTTTGTACGGCTTGCCTCGGCGGCGATACGGCCTGCGCATCATCTGCTTGTAATTTTCGCGCTTTTTCGTCAAGTAATAATACTGCACGCAATCCTTCGTCATCTGAATCCGAATATAAATACGAATAAATTGATGTGATACGAAAAAATGGCCGAATGAAACAATTTCGCCTTTACTTTTCTGTCCATAAACGACGCAATGGCGGCGAAATTCTTTCCGTATTGGAGAAATTTGTCTTTGAACGTTCGTCGCTCGTCGTCCGTCCAATTGATTTTCACAAAGTCCAATCTTAACAAGGAATGTAAAAACAAAATTGGAGCGTTAGAAAAAAAGGATAGCAATGTAAACCATACAATTATAGTTACTGAACAACTGTAGCCAGAAGACAACTATAGACACTAGACAACTAGAGTTAATTAACAACTATAGTTATATGACAATATATTTCTGGAGAACTGTAGTCAACGGACAACTATATTCAGTTGACAACTATAGTAACTTGACAATCAGTTAATGGACAACTATAGTGGACAATTATACTCAATGGACAACTATAATTAATAGACAACTACATAGGCGTTGGACAACCATCGCAAAGACAGCTACATTCAATGAACCACTATGGTCAAGAATATAACTCTAGTCAATAGACAACTATAGCCATTGGACGACTTTAGTCACTGGGCAACTGCAGCAATGAACAATTATAGTCAACAGACAACTGGTCGACAGACGACAATAGTCATTGAATAACTATAGTCAATGGACGCCTATAGTTAGGAGACTACCAGAGCAACGGACTTCTATAGTCGTTGGACAACTGTAGTCACTGGTCAACTATAGGCATTGGATAACCACAGTCAATGAACAACTGTTGTAGGCAATAGATACTACAGTTAATGAAACGTATAATCAATAGACAACAACTATTGTCATTGAACAACTATCGCAATGGTAAATATAGTCAATGGGCAACTATAGTCAATGGACGACTATAGTCATTGGGCAACGACAGCAATAGACAACTATAGTCCCTAGCTAGGTACTTCGATTGGTGCTCGCCGACCGGATCTCGGACAAGATTATTGTTGTTGACGTATCGCATTCGGCGCTTCGTCCGTTCGTCGTACATCATCGGCGGCAGCACGGCATTCTGACGCATTTTCATAATTTCCTCTTCCTGCAAAAATCGTTTTCGTCGCGCACCGATGAACTCGCTTGCCAGTCGGTTATTTTATTTTATTTCGTACCTCTTGGACGCAAACCGTATCGTACGACTGATCGCCTTGTCCGAGCATGGAACTACGCCCGTCGACCCTGCACGAAAAAGAAATTCACTCCTCGCTATAATTTGCACGATAATCGACGAGAAAAACAAAATTTCTAACTGCCTCATCGAACGTTCGCGCTCCTCGCGCTGTTTCTTCAATTCGGGAAAAGTTTTCTCGAAAATTTCGCGATTTCTCTGCTCTTTCGCTCTGAAACGTAAAAGTGACCGATTGGAGTGAAATCGTCGACCGAACGAGACGATTCAACGACTCACATTCGTTTCGGATGCCGCTCGTATCGTTCCATTTTTTTCTTCCATTCCTGCATTTGCTGATTGTATTTCTCGGTTAAATAAGTTTCCTGCAAATCATCAATAGGGTTAACTACAGTTGCTTGACAACTATAGTTTCTGAGCAACTATAGTCAATTGACAACTAAAGTCTCCTTACAGCTATAGGCTCTAGACAACTATACTCTCTGGACAACTATAGTTGACTGGCTCACTCGAATTTGTTGCTCTCTATGCATTCGCTTCAAATACAAAAGCAACCTCGGTTTGAATTCTTCGTGCCTGTAAAAAGAATCGTGCAAATTTTTTTTTAAATTTTCCGGCACGAATTAATTTTTGGTACCTTTTTCGCAAGTCGTCGAACAGTTTCGTGTCCCAAGGTTGTTGGTAAACTGGCTGAAACACGAACCAACAATTGCAAAAAAGCATAAAAATCAATTCATGAAATCAATTCGACACCTTTATGCCCGTCGACGGGTTCAAATGAGACAATTTCGAGTGAGCTAAATTTGCTTTTTTTCGATTTTCCGCGTAGATTTTCTCGAACAACGTCGACTCGATTTTCGTTTCGACGATCGTCGGCGTCGTCGCCGCGGGCGATAAAGTTTTATCGGCGTTCGCCGACGACAACGTTCGCTCCTCCAATTCCTCCTAAAAAACGACACAAAATTAATTAAACAAAGTTTAACTATAGCCGTTCAAAGACTGTAGCTGCTCAAAAACTATAGTTGCTCCATGACTATAGTTATACAACGACTATAGTTGGCCAAAGACTATTGATGGCCAGTGACTACAGTTGGAAAAAAAAACAAATTTTCGGTCCTGGCCTACCTGTCTTTTGAACAATTTTATAACTTTATCTTCGAAAACTTTTATCTCGCGATCCACTTTCGTTATCCGATCCATTATCTCGCCTTTATCCATTATCGCGTCTTTATCCGACGCGGATACATCGCCCGATTGATCGTCGGGCGTCGGCGATATATTCTCGACTTGAGGCGCGTACGTCGGTACCTGCGAATCAAGCGTGGATTTAGTAGGGGATTACGGATTACGGATTAAGGATTAATGGATCTCACGTCGAGTTGCAACGATCGAAGTGCAACCATCTCTCGTCTCAAAAAAGATAAGCCTGCAAAGGATAAAGTTGTCCAGTCACTACAGTTGTAAACAAACTATACAGTAGACTATAGTTCTCCGAAACTACAGTTGTCCAGAGACTATAGTTGTCCAGAATTTAGTTGTACAGCGACTGTACTTGTCCAGAGACTATAGTTTTTCACAAACTATAGTTGTCCAGACGACAGTTGTGCATGCACTACAGTTGAAGAAAACCCTCATGACGTCACTGTCTACTTTTTTCCGACGAGCTCGACGGCGTGTGAAGAACGGCTTGATTGGCGTGCGTGCAATGAAAATCGGACAAAAGCGACGGACGCTTTTTATTATGGTCGGTGTCTCGACGCAATGGCTCGCCGGTTTCGCTCTGTCAAAAAACCAACAAAAAACATTTTTAAGTCATAATTTTTGCTTATCAAATGGTTTTTAATGCAATTATTTGTTTCACGAAGCAATTTTCTTGTTTTACGATGCAATTTTTGTTTTTCAAGACAAATTTCTTGTTTTATATATGCACTTTTTTGGATTTTTTCAGAGAAATTTTCTTGTTTTACAAACATACAAAATTTCTAGCTTTTCAAAGCAATTATTTTGTTTTCTCAATAACAAACCTGTCTATAATGATGATCCATCGGCTTGGATGTGGGCATAAACGGATACGACATCTGACCGGTGGTCGGCGTCGGATATCCGCCGACTAATCCGAAATGAGCGGCGGGCGGGCCGGGCTGACTGACGTGAGGAATTTGTTGGATTAATCCCGAAATCCCGTAGCCTACAGGCCGAGGCGGTTGTTGGCCGACCGCTGGAGGCCGATGCATGTCTTCGCAGGCGATAAATTTGTTTTAAAAAGCAATTTTCGAAGAAAAATCCATACGTTTCAGAAAAGTGCGCGTTTCAGAGCAGGAAAAACAAATTTCGGTATTCTATTTGTTTTACTAATATTCAGATTCATTTGAAAGTGAAATCAAGGTAGTCTCAGTTCAGGAACTATGGTCGCCGGACAACTATAATCAATGAATAACTATAATTGCTGCACAACTTTATCGTTTGGACAACTATAGGTGCTGTTTAACTATTAGTCGCTGATAACTATAGTTTCTAGATTCTAGACAACAGTAGCCACTCAACAACTATAGCTTCTGTAACTGGATGTAATTTTACAAAACCCGACTTGAAATTTGTTTTTAGATGCATGTGTCGGGCAATTTGCCAACCTAGCCATTTTTTTATTTGTTTGACCTTTTTAATGAATTTTAATTAGATTTTAATTGTTATTTTTTATTATCTCGAAGTCCATAGTACAAAAATGTCATCGCCGGAGAAAAACTATCTTCGCGGAATGCCTGCTTCGGATGACGAGGACGATCAAGACGAGATGGACGGTGAGCGGAAATTTGTTTGAAATTATGTTTAACGAGCAATTTCTTGCACTAGCTAATTTTTTTAGATGGCGCCGAGCACGGCGGACCGGTGGACAGTTCGACGGATCGTAAAAAACAAGTTCACTTGAGATGCGAGCAAATGAGGCGGGAGGCCATAAAAAATGGTTACGTCGAATTGAAGGAATTATTGCCGTCAGATTTCGCTCCTTTGGGATTCAAAATGACGAACGCCAGCATTTTGTTCAGAGGTGCAACGTTTTTGCTCGTTAGACGATTAGCCAGTGCACGTTTTTTGTTTTACGATTAACTATCGAATTTTTCTGCGAGAACTATAGTTTGGACTACGGTTGAACTTTTTTTGGACTGTAGTTTTCGTTATAGCTGCTGATTATTTGAAAAAATTACAACAACAGCACGATGCTCAGGAAGACGAAGTGAACAAGCTAAAATCGCAGTTGGTCGCCTTGCAGATAATTTGCCAGCAAGTTTTTTGCTTTTCCTTCACTGTATAAATTTTTTTTCTGATCCGCTGGTCCTTTTTTTAGAAATTACGAACAACTCGCCGTTCAGCAGGAACAGTCAACAGGATCTGGAGGCGACCAAAGTTTATCGTCGCTCAAGTTCAACATGGTAACAAACACAAAATCTCACTGGCTATTCTTGTTATCGAGCTAATTTCCATTTCACTCGTTCTACAGTTTAAAAAATTAACTGAACATCTTTATCAATCTTTCGAAACGAAAGTATCGGTCGACGATTACGGCAGCTTAACGAAATCCTTGCTGTCCTGGCTCGAGCAGCAAGTTAACTTTCACGTGAGCTAATAAAACAAAATTTCGGTCGTGAGCGAATTGATTTTCTAGTCGTTTTTTACATTTTTCAGTGCGTACCAGAAATTCTCAGTCAAACGATCGCAAAATCGTCTCAATAAATTTTATCAATTTTTTTGTTGTTAGATATTAAAAAAATTGGGTCATTATATTTGTTTGTTTGTTATATAGTTATATTTGGAATTTGATGAAATTTTATTTTTGATATTAAAAAAACAATTCACTGTCTAGTTTTTTGAAAGTTTCAATTTTTTGCCCGAAAGTTTCGTGAAAAAAGAACAAAGTGGATTAATTTTTGAAATTAAGTGAATTGTGACTTAACTATAGTTACCGTAAAACTATAGTTACTAGACAACTATAGTAATATTTGAAATATTGATGAAATTTTATTCGATATTAAACAAAAACAATTCACTGTCTAGTTTTTTGAAAGTTTCAATTTTTTGCCCGAAAGCGTTCTGAAAAATCAACAAATTGGATTCGTATTAAGTGAAATGTGACTTATAACCGACTGGACAACTATAGTTTGTATTTATTTCTTCAAAATCGTTAAATTCAAATAAAGAGTTTTAAATGAATTAAATTATGACTCATACATGTCGACTAGACGACGTTAACCTTGTTTACTTTTACGCGAAAGATAACTTTTTAATAAAAACATCCTTTTCTATTTCCGCAACCACTGATTTTAAGTAGGAGACAGTCGTGAATCAGTGCTCGTATAAAAACTATAAAATTTTCACTGTCGAGTTTCAATTGTTGCAATAATAATGTCCTCAACTGCAACTTTCATTGCGTTTCTACTTTTTGCGCAACAACTTGCAAATGGCTACACGTTTGGGAACTTTTCGATAGGAAAACGCGACGCTGGACGACTCTATTGCGGCGAATCGGAGTTGGACGCTGGTCGAGCTAAGAATTTCGTTCTGCTGCGAAATTCCAAATGGACCAAGACTCGATTGACGTACAAGATCGTCAACACCTACAGTAACCTGGGAATGGATGTAACTAGAAGGATAGCTGAAAAGGCGTTTCGGCTATGGCAGGATGTGTCAAGTTTGAGTTTCGAAGAAACAAGCAATTATAATGCCGATATAAAACTAAAATTCGGTCCTCGCCAACACGGAGACGAGTACCCGTTCGCACCTACCACGCTGGCCCACGCATTCGGAATAGGCTGGGACATCCGCGGGGACATCCATTTCAACACCGAGTGGCATTGGACCGAGGAATATCAACCCGGTAATCAACGCGCTGTGCAACTATTTCCGGTGGCTGTCCACGAAATCGGTCACGTTCTCGGGCTGGACCATTCCCGAGATAGAAATTCAATGATGTACTTCGCTTTCAAAGGATATAAAGAATTCGATGGTCGACTGACAGCCGACGACATTTTAGGAATTCAAACGCTGTACCCTCCGAAAAAAACAACTTATCGCCGGCCTGAGCATCGTACGAGTGCGCCGGCTGTGACGAAAGGAGCAAAAACAGCGAACAACAATCGAGATGCTGTGACGATGTACAGCATGTCCGACGTGTGCGCTGTGAATGTCAGCGCAGCGTCGATAATTAGAAACGAATTGTGGATATTCAAGGAAGATTCGTTTTCGAGATTGACCAACTATGGACGAAAGTCAAGTTCGGCTGTGAATCAATTTTGGACTGGATTACCAGCAAATTTCGACGAAATCGACGCTGCATTCGAGCTAGCCGATTCGATGATCTTCGTCAAAGGCAGAGCGTACGCCGAATTATCGAGCAGAGAAAATCCGATTACCAACGGGCACATCAGCCATTTCGGACTTCCGTCGCACTTGCACCGCATCGACGCTGCATTCAGTGCTAAAAACAGCGCGATTTACTTCTTTTTCGGACGCAATTATTGGCTGTACAGCGAGAAATCGGGCACTTTAGACGATCCACGCGAAATCGCTGCCGATTTCATTGGAATTCCCAACGATCTAGATGCTGCTTACGCTGACCAACAAGGATATGTAAATTTCTTCAAGCGCGATACAGTCTACAAGTACAACTTGCAGTTGCAACGAGTCGAGTCGATTTATGTTTGGCCCGAGTGCAAGAAATTTGCTTTTCCCGATTTATTGAAATCGGTCGTTAATAATGGCTGTAAAACAAATCGGATTTCGTCAAGTTTCGATATTTTACTCGTTTTTTATTTGTTTTGTAATTTATTTTGCTATTTACTTGTTCGACACGTTATGTGAATAAATCAGTGCGACACAAACAAAAAAAACCTCGAGACAGCGAGCAAGTCGAGCAACTGACAGCCTCGAACTAGTACCACTCGACGAAATCCGCTTACAATCCGGCCACACGTAAGTGTATTCGATTTGCTTGTTAAACTTGTAGAATGTGTCATCTTTGAAAAAATTCACGCCCAAGTCGTCGACGAAGGCTGCATCGAGATCGTTGGGAATTCCGGGGAAATCGGAGGCGATTTTCCTCGGATACAAAGTTGCGTCGATAGTTCTGACTTTTTGCTCGTATCTCCAATAATGACGACCGGAAAAGAAATAAATTTGACCCTTGCGATTGTTGAACGCTGCATCAACGCGCTGCAAGCTGGCAGGAAGTCCGAATCGGCTGATTTGTCCGATTTGGGAACGTCGCTGTCTGTCCGACAATTCGACATAGTTTCGACCTTTGACGAAGATGATACCGCTGTCCAGTTCGAAAACTGCGTCCAATTGCTCGAAATCGTGCGGCAAACCCGTCCAAAAATGTAAACTTCGAGAACTCGACTTGTTTCCATTTTTGTCCATTCTCCAAAACTGTCCGTCCTTGAAAATGAACAATTCGTTCCTGATTATCGCAGCGGCTTGGACATTCGCAGCGCAAACATCCGACGAGCATTTCTGCGGAAAATGGCACATGGCTACAGTATGCTCATCGTGGCCAGTGATTCTTTTTGTTTGGATTGTTACTTTCGGAGCCCTAGTCGCGGCTCTAGCGTGTACAGGAGGATAAAGGGCTTGAATACCTGCGATATCATCTTCATCCAAACCGTCGAACGGTCGATCGGAGTTGAACGCGAAATACATGATAGCCTGATCATCCTTGGAATGGCGCAATCCTAGCACGTGACCTATTTCGTGAACAGCCACCGGCAACAGTTGAATGTATTTAGCGTGGTTGGAGTGGTAGTTCGCTGTCCAGCGGTACTCTGCGTTGAAATGGATGTCCCCTACATTGGCGTATCCGAAGGGGTACGCGTGCGCTAGCGTGTATTCTCCGAACGGATAATCTCCGTGATCCTTCGGTCCAAATTTAATTTTTATGTCCGCATTTTTATCATGTATGCTCGTTTCGTGAAATGTCAAGCTGGACACATCCTGCCATAGCCGAAACGCGTTTGCGATGATCAGTCGAGTTTCGGCGACTGTCAAGTCGCTGTGATTAAGGATTTTGTATGTTAACCGGCTCTTAGGCCATTTGGCATTCGCGAATAATACGTAATCTCTCGGTCGACCGAGTTCCAAGTCGGCTTGACCGCAAAGTAGATGTTCTTGAGGCATACCATAAATTTGTTTTACAATCGCCCAGTGAGACGAAATTAGAATCAAGAGAATTTTTTCAACTGTGCTCATGGTGACAAAACGCAAACAAACTGTACAAAGTTTGAACAGAACAAAAATAATAAAAAATCCTGTTAAGATATTTAAATGAAACATTTGCGACTGGTTTTCATTTCGAAAATTATGACATTTTAAAGTTGATCTTGAGGCTTGGCCATACCAGAAATTTGTTTTACAATCGTCCAATGAGACAAGGTTAAAATCAAGGAAATTTTTTCAACTGTGCTCATGAGTCATGGTGACGAAACGCAAACAAACTTTACTAGGTGGAACAAGACAAAACGAAAAAAAAACATGTTAAGGTGTTTAAATGAAACGTATTTTTGACTATTAGTTTTCACGGAAAATTATATCATTTTAATTGACAGGTATTCTGTCAAAATCGACCAAAATGTTACCGACTTGACGGGTTGTTTTTGCCGCTAAACAAAAAAAACGTTTTTAATGTTGATTCGCAAGTACATGTTTAGTCTGCCATTTGCTATATGCCTGTGTAATTTTCATAAAATTCAGTTTGCTTTCAGAATTGATATTATACAAACGACTATAAGCGATTTGTGCCTGGATAAAAGTCAAAACTGCCAGTTTTCGGTCATTTTTAGCTCGCAATCACGCGTCAAACGTCAAACGCAAATTTTGGAGTGAAGGAAAACAGAAAATTTCACGAAAAGCGTTGCGTATCCAATTTTCGATTTGGGGGTGTATATCAAATTAGCAGACGATTTATTCTTACAAAGGTCGATTTTCTCAGAAATTCGTCTAACTTTCTTGAATTCATTTTAAATGCATGTATTTTGATTCACTCGCCAACGATGTAAAACAAATTTCACCGCTGTCTATGCATGCAATCTTGCCTAATTGCAATTTCATTTATACATTTTTTGTTGAATTAAGGTATAATTTGTTTAATCTGCGCTGTTTAATCTAAATAATTTAATCATTTTTATGGGCGCAAACAGCGTAGGCGGCGCACGAAACTTGCATTCCAAAGATTCATTGCTCGCCATTATTGGCGTTCAACAAATGATGTTGCAAATAGCTTCACAGCAAAAGTTATGATGTTGCCAAAAGCTGATAATTCACAACAAATCGTGGTTGATAATTCGCAGCAAATCATTCGCGTCGGGCTGTTTCACGATCCACCGTATTCGTACGGCTTGAAGAATGATGAATCCAAAAGCGAACCCGTTGGAACGCTGGCCGAGTTGGTTTACTTGTTTTGCCGAACGATGAACATGACATGTCGATTTTATAATTCGCCCGACAACGATTACGGATATTTGGTCAACGGCTCGTGGCGAGGCATGGTCAGACATCTCATTGACAACGAGTTCGATTTGTCATTTCCGTACTTCACTCGAACTCACAGCCGACTGCAAGTCATCGACTTTTCGATTCCAGTGGCTTATTCGCCGGTGATTCTCGTTACGAGAACTCCGTCGAAATCGGCTGTCGACTTGTACAGTCCGTTCGTTTTTCAATGGACGGCGTCGGCGCTGTTGATTTTCTCGTCGATGATCATCGGTTTGCTCGTTGCGGCGTTTCAGACGACGCGTTTGCGCGGAACGCTGACGTACAAATTTTTCGTGAACTTCATCGACGTTTTCGCTTTTTTCGCGAACCAGAGCAATCTGGCGCTCGTTACGAAGTCGGCCGTGCGATTTGCGCTAGCATTTTGGGGATTATGCGTCGTCGTGGTCATGGGCACGTATTGCGGAAAGATGACGTCGTCGCTGATCAGCAGCAACGGCACGAAGTTGCCGTTCGTCGATTTCCCCTCGCTGATCGATTGCATCGAACGCGATCAATGTCGATTTCTCACGCCGCAATCGTACATGAGCTTCATTTCGGATTTGCAATTCAGTCGAAACGAAAACGATGTCCGATTTCTGCGAGCCATCGCCCGAAATAGCGCTGCCCAAGCCATTGGCAATGTCAGCCAGTCGCTGGCTGAGATACTTCGAGATCGACATCGGTACACGGTGGCCATCATGGGACAGCTTACGTTCGCCGAGAACAGTAATTCAAATCAGAATTGTGAATTCTATTTCATCCCCTATGGCACCGACGTGACCTCGTTTCCGATGCGTAAGAACGCGTGGTTCGCGCAAAAATTGAATACGTTCGCCGGTCGAGCGATTCAATTCGGATTAGTCGACGATTCGCGATCGATCGAAAACGCCGATTGCGCCACCGGCGGAATTCGCAAATTCGACAAATCGTCGATGCAAATCAATATTCTCGATTTCGTCGGATATTTATTCTTGTTCGCCATCGGCGTTTCGTTCGGCGCGATTTCGCTCTTTTTCGAATTATTTCTTACTCGATTTCGATATTTGAAACCGATATCGGCGTTATTCGCGCTCGATGCGAACAGAAAATTCGTTTATGAAGTGTCGATTCCGGCGAAAAAACGAATTCGCAGGCGATTTAGTCTTTAGCTGAATAAATAAAATCGGATTTGCGCAAATCAACATCGAATTTATTCCAAATTTAGAAATCCAACATTCAGTTCTTGAAAATGAATTGCAAAATTTCGCTGCAAAGTCGACGAAATCGAATAAATAAAGATAGTTTTTGCACGAAAATAAACTGAGAAAACAAAGTTTTTGCATAAATCTATTCTTTTACGTTAAATTAATTCCCGTTATTATCAAAATTTCATTCTTTAAGCCAAAAATTTACAGCCATTTGAATTTTTATAGTTATCCAGTGTAGTCTTAATTCCAAAACTAACACACTTTGTTGATTTTTCAGAACGTTTTCGAGCAAAAATTGAAACTTTAAAAAAAACTAGACAGTGAATTGTTTTATCAAAAATAAAATTACTTCAAAATTAAAGAAAACATATGTAGCGGCACAACGTTTTAATTTCTAACAAAAAAATTTACAAAATCCATAAAGATGATTTTGTGATCGTTTGACTGAGGCTTCCTAGCAAGCACTGTAAATTTGTAAAATAAATTCTGGAATACCACTCGCTCAAGACCGAAATTTTGTTTGATTTGCTCACTTGAAAGTTATCTTGCTGCACGAGCTAGGACAGCAACGATTCGTTAAGCTGTCGTAATCATCAATGGATATTCGTTTCGAAGGATTGATAAAGAAGTTCCGTTAGCTTTTTTATGTAGCGATGAGAAGAAAATTTGCGCGATAAGAAGAATAGCCAGTGAGATTAAGTGTTTTGTTTTTCTCACAAGCGATGAGAAACAACGCATGTGGCAAATTTGATAAAATTCCAATCAAAATGCAACATGTAAATCTATGTATCAAAATTTTCCACTTAAATAAACATCAAAAACAAATTTATTGTTTGAATTGCATTGTTTGTCAGCATTTTTAATTTTAATTCATTAACACGTTTCACGCGATGGGTCCCACCAGTGGGACCCGCCTGCGCTTAAAAATTGCTTGAGCATATACTCTTAAT
>JAQGBA010000105.1:0-66568 GCA_034698125.1 Prionchulus punctatus | reverse complement strand
TAATCCAATTGGTATCACTTACGTTAAATTTTTCCGTTCTACATTCTTTGGCGTGGATCAGATCACTTTCGTCGTCGGACAAAGTGTCGCTTGCTAGAAGTTTCGAACGGAAAATCTCGACGTTAATGTTGGAAAATTCGGGCGCTAACTGTTTTAAAATTGCTTGAAGTTGTTTTTTCATTTCGTGAATCGTAAAATGAAAACAATTACATCGAGAAGACGTCTACCAGGCTTACTCGCTGCGCAGAACTAAACACAAAATGTTTACCGAAATGAAGCTTCATAACTGTTGACACAGTGATTGAGTTAATAATAAGGTAATGGAAAAAAAGTTTTAGACAGTAAAACCGCAGCTGTCATTTCGTTTTGCTCGAGCAACAACCTTATCAAAGCAAACAGAACAAGAATTAGCTAGCGCGAGCTGAAATCTGTTTACAGTAGGTTTACAGTGCTATTTCGTTTTAGCATACGGCTATTTTAAAACGAAGCCAAAATTTAGTGTACGTTAGTTTACAATTCCAGATTGGACGTTCTGATTGAGGCATTCGTAAAATAAAATCGTTTATTCAATTTAACATTTACATATATAAACACGACAGTAATGATTGTAACAAAGTACCATTGTCTTTCAATCGTTAGTACTAAGAGTAACTACGCCAAATCCAAAATCGGTTTTGGTTGACACTCTCAATGAACACGTCGATTCAAATTGTTTATAGAACATTTTCGATTTATTTTTACTGGTTAATTATTAAATACTGATTATATATAGTTTTTGGCAGTCACTGGTAGTCCAGTGGTATGTTGTCAGACTGGGGCCCCTAAGTGCTCAGGTTCAATTCCTACTAGATAGAAAATTCTATAGGGGCCCTTTAAAAGTCAACTAACGTGACAATTATTAATGTTTGTTTCTTTCCGAAAAGTAAAAGCGCATTTTCAATTAATGGTCTTTTTGAACAGCAAATTAGCTTGCAAACAAATTTTTAAGGAGACAGTAAAAGGAAACATCTAAAACTTTGGTTGCAGCTGTTTACTTAATGCACCAAAAATGTTACACGATGAAACTTTCAGAAAACAAAAAGTAATTAATGGATGACTGGAGAATGTATTAGAAATTTGTATTTTCTGTTCGGTACCATTCATTCTTGGCCATTCATTGACCTTTTTATGAATCACTTTTTTGAAACTAATCGTAAACTTAATGCGAAATCAGTGCTATTTTTTAGTGATATTTCACGAAATAATATATGACAAATTATGAGAATGCCAGAATCGTGTAACTCATCATTCGTATACGTATTCAACATTCGACAACGTAGATGGTTAACGATTACCTCCCACGACAAACTCTCGGAGAAGAGTATTTGCAATTCCCGCGCTCGGTAGGTTTTGCAATAGTAACGCGTCCGCTAGGGTTAGGGTTATTCTACCGTGTGTCGAACGGTTGCTCCTGTTTTGTTTGTATCGCTCATAAAGGGTTCTTATTATGGAATAAAATTGCGATTATTAGTTCCTACGATTTTACACACTATCTACTTTACTATATAAATTGAAGGGTGTCGGTCATAAAGGTGCTATGTGACAAAAGTGAAATTTTTGGGATAAGAGGTGATTTGTACGTTTTCGACCATGCTCTTTCCAATGCAAAAAAGCGTTTTGTGCTAACTACCACCGTTAAGAAGATATCCGAGCATAAAGGGGTTATGTGACTGTGTGATAAATGGCATATCAAAAACTTTAAGTCGTTTTTTCTCAAAATGAACTTTTCGTCACATAACACCTTTATGCCCCGACCGCTTCAATTGTGTTTTATGCTGTGAGTGCACATCATTATTACTGTAAACTTTTTGAGTTTGCAATTGTGAATGGACTTATATGACTAATTAAATTCGTACATCACTTAAAGTCTGCAATACGGATTTGCAACATTTTGCCAGGCTTCACAAAAAGATACTTAATGCAACCGACTACATTTCGCTCGAAAAAAGGCTCCACGATCATCATTCCAAAAAAAGTCAAACGGCGATTTTTCGATAAAAAGCTTTCAGAAAAATAGTAAAATTCTACTTTGACGGCGGCATATGTTTTTTTTTACCTCTCTGTCTTTGTTCTAATAGGGACTCTCTGAGGGAGCAGATGACAAAAAAGGAAGATATGAAGTTCGAGTTAGTTGTAACTGACTATCCAATCAGGTACAAGTACATATCGTCGGTCTGCAGCAAAAGGGGCGTATCTGCACTTTTTTCCGATATGGAGATATGCTTACCAGCAGGTAGAGCTCGACGAGCTCTATCGTTCTGCAAAAAGAACGAATCTGTAGATTTTTTGACAGCTTTTGCAAAAAGCACAATGCATTATAACCTGCATGCAAAACAAAACTTCAAACCCTTCTATCTCAAAAACATGAAAATGACAGATGCGCCCCCTTTCGCTGCAGACCGACGATATAATTATTATTCTCCCGTGACACCTCACTTTATTTTGTGACAGCGGCTCACTGCGGGAGCAGATATAACCCAAAAAATTATCACTCAAAAAGGTACGAAAACGGTTTCATCGTTCTCAAGAAATCTTTGAATGTTCGCAAACTCTCTATTTTGAAGGTTTTTTTAAATTAAATTTATATGATATTTTGAGGAAAGAATCCTGCGAACACAAATAAAAGCGATGTAAGCAAATTTTAAGAAATATATATAGAGAAAACCGGCCTATCTATACAGTAAATACGAGCAAAACCTTCCTAATGGCATTTCGACGGAAAAGGATAACATTGCATCGACTTCCTCAGTTCACTATCAAAGACGAATTCGATTCATTCATTCGCATTCTTTAATTCCACTGTTTTGTCAATCATTAAAAAAATCTAAATCCATCTCTTTCGACTTTTCCATATTTTTGGTCGTTTTTGTATCATCATCGTTGCGCGCAGATTCTAAACGCAAAAAAAGCAAAAACTAATGATTAGAAAACAAAAAATTATTTGACAGAATAACATAATGTGCGCTTTATAAAACCAGGAAATTCGTCCTATATTTCCTCAACAAAAAGGCTGTAATCAACTATGCGAAATTAAAAGGTGATGAATGTCATTTTTTAAACCAGGAAGGTTTAAAAATGTCTCGCATTCCGTCTCAACAGAACGGCCGTAATCATTAATGGTGAAAAACTGTCAATATTAAACATAAAAAACGC
The DNA here is from genome assembly GCA_034698125.1 of Prionchulus punctatus. NCBI lineage: Eukaryota > Metazoa > Nematoda > Enoplea > Mononchida > Mononchidae > Prionchulus > Prionchulus punctatus. Next base: position 63,376 of record JAQGBA010000105.1, on the reverse strand, counting down.
AGATTTTCTTTTTCAATGTTAAATAAATTTTTTATTTATTATTTCGACATATTTTTATTTATTTTAGTTTTTTTTAATTGGTTCCATTTCCTTATATCCGAGACTTTCTGCAGGTATCCTAAACTCTAGTTCCTATTTTTAATGTCTTGAAGGTTCTGTTGACTGAAACTTATTGTTCTTGCCTTTTCTTTCTGGAACGTTCTGTCAGCATGATAAATTCTAGTTCCTGTCTTTTATTTTCGAAAGGTTCTGCACGTACGACTAACTGTAATTCCTGCCTTTTATTTCCAGAAGGTCCTGCATATTTACAAGGTTTAACTTTTTGCTTGAAAATAAAATTTTACTGCTGTAAAAAACGAGATAAAAATTAAATTTCTCTTAACTACAACGATCTACCAGTTGTAAAAACATCAAAAAACGTTCCTTCAAAAAATAAAATATTAGTTACGCAAAAATCACATTTGCAACATACAAAAACCAATAGTCAAAAAAATACACAAGTATTGTCCCAGCAATGTAACTTACAGTATAAAAAATAGACTTGCCCAATTTCGACAAAACAAATGAATTTTGCATTTTCTACTCTGTTTGTACTGAATACTTAACTATGTAAGTAACTACAAATACGCACCTCGTAAGAAAATTCACTTAAATCTCATCCAAATTTGAACAGTTGGTTCCAGAAATCGACCCGTTTGACAAAATAGGTAATGTAGATATCGTTCTATCTAGATTCATTTTTTGCGCTATTTCGTACACAGACTTTCGACCCGTTTCGGGTAAATAATATTTAAAATATATCACACAAATACCCAGAGGCATCGCGAATATCAAAACGCTGTAACAACCGATATAATGTAAAAGTTGCGGAAAAGCGAACATATAAAAAACGTTTGACACCCAAAAACTAGTTTCACTAACCGTACCGGCTACAGTACGAATCTTATGAGGACTTATCTCGGCGAACAGAGATTCGAGCACAGCCGCTGGCCCTAGCCCGTAAGAGAAGGTGGTAAAACTCAATAACACCACGGCGGATAAGCCGAGATAAACGCTAGGATAGGTGGCTAAATGGATAACACCAACAACCACTATGCCCATGCTGCATACAAAGCACGCTGTTAGCGTGCAAAGAAGAAATTGCCTGCGAGGTAATCTATCCACGCAAAATATCGCGATAACTGCACCTACTAAGCCGGCAATGTTGAACAGGGTAGAAGCTAACTGGGCGTCAGACCGGCCTAAGCCGAGATTTTCGAATAATTCCGTTGAATAAGCGTCGAATATGTCGACTCCCGTGCTACTGTATGCTAAGCCGGCGACGAAGGATATAATAAGAGGTAGGCGAACGGATTTCTGCTTCCAAGCATCTGAAATGTTGGAAAAACTATGACAGTCACATAAAAAGTGCAACAGTTGCAGTTCTAGACAAGTTTACTGTCGTCAAAATCATAAGTCGCCACAGACGCAAAGTTTGGCTGGTAAACTTGACTTATAATAGCTAATTAGTAGTTGCTGATTGGCTAATACAATTACAATATGCGGATTAAGTTCGCACACATTTTGTGTAGCATTTGTGACATAAACATAAATCGGAAAAATTTTTGAAAAAATTAAACATATTGTGTCGCTCTAGACGATTGATTTCAACTGGTGACGCTCAATCATGAGAAGTAATCAAGACGAGTTATTTTCCGGACGTGAAAAACAAATTAACTGAAGCAAACACGCGCCAGCCAATCAGTTTTTCCGCAAATGTTACGTTTGATCGGTTAAAGCGAGTTGCGAAGCAAATATCTTGCAATTTTTTGTGACTTATCAATTCGGCGGCTTTTATGAACAAAAAAACTTTTTTTTTCTTACCTGAGAAACTCAGCTGATCTTTCGTCAGATGTTTTTCTTGTTCGAGCTGTTCGAACAAGTCGTCTATGTTCACGGATGATCCGTGATAGAATTGCAAAGATTTCGAAGCTTTATCCATATTTTGTCTGCTCAAGTACAGGTATTTCGGCGTGCGTGGAAAAAACGGATAAACGCATAAACAGATTACGGCAGGAACAATGCAAAGACTAACTAAATAATGGCACAACTCGTCGGTACCCAGACAAAAGTCTAAGCCGAGTATCATAGCCGACATCACACCCATGAACATCACCAAACCACCGATACTGTTCACAGTGCCTCTGTATTGATCGGGGCTACACTCGGACAAAAATACCCGCAAAGTAACGCAAACTATACCCGCGCTTATGCCGGCGAAAAGTCGGCCGACGATAAGCAGTTCGAAAGAATTGCAAACTGGCCCTAAACCCATGCAGACGCTACCGATTATTTGCAAAACGCTTGAAATCAAAAGCAAAGCATTTTTCCGACCGAATTTGTCCATTATCCAGCACGCGTTCAGCGATCCGACGGCCGCGCCGCATTGCCAGATGCTGACGGCCAGCGCCGACAAAACAGTAAGTTTAGTGTCGGACAGTTCTTCTTCGTAATGATGAACGTAAGACGTGTTGATAAATTCGACAAAAACTTCGTGCGCCACATTCAAAACGCTATAGTGATAACCGACGGGAAAGTAGGTCAAGAGCGATACAGCAACTGCTGTACCGAGCAGTCGATACGGTGGTATGCGAGACTTGTGCATTTCTTGGCATACCGTAGTTGGTTCGGCGGAAGTCGTTTCTTTGTTCTCCTGTGAAAATATAGTTACAACAATAACGAACTGGATAAGCAAAAAAAATGCAAACTAGATCGTTCGCTCATATGAAAGTTCTAGTTCCTGACAACTGAATACTAAAAACGCGAGCTCACCTGATCACTTTCGGGTATATTATTATATTTTAAAGCTTTATCGAGAGGTTGTTTGCATTCGCGTCGGGACTCCATCTTTGTACAAAGGATAAATCAAATTCGATGTAGCACGTTTTTATGCAAATTATTGTGAAAGGGACCGCGGCGCAACGTTGGTAGAATATGAAATAATTACAGAACGACAACGATGAAATTCCAGTTGATAATACTTCAAAGAAAACCCCAGCGAAATAGCCGACCTCCATTGCCGTTGCTAAGGGGCGCAATGAACCAACCAGTAGTCAAAAATTGATCTTTTCCTTTTCTTCCTTTTTAATTTCGTGCGATTGCTAGCTAGAGGTATATAGTAGGTACTAAAAAGCCAGCTGTCGTCCGATGCTGCCACTGCGGGGTTATCCGGCGGCGTCAGCGTAAGTAAAATGGGAAAACCTGCTAATAAATTGCTTTGTTGTCGTTTTCTAGTATAGCTTCATAGTTTCCAAAAAGGTGATTGTTTACAGAGGTTTATTCACTCTGAATGAGTAACAACAAGTCGAATTGTTCTGCAAGCTAGCGCAGATATTTGAAGGAAAATTGCTTTTTTCCGAAGTAACAAAACGATTTTAGCGAACATTAACGTATGTTTTGGTTGAATGTTTTGTTCGAAATTGCGTCGTTTTTTCTTCTGTTTGCCTGCCTGAGGATTCGTTTTCAAGCCGGCTGACTCGAAAGAATGATTGCAACCTAGGGTACAGCTGGCTTTTGGCAAAAATCCCGTTTTTGCTTGTGTGATGAATTTTGTCCCACATCGACAGCTGTTTTAGGTGACGCAATTTGAACAACCAGCAAAAAGTGTATTGCAAAATTTCAACGGCCTACATTAAAGAATTTCATGCTATTTTTCCGTTACATGCATGTAAACTTTGTACGTAATCTACTTAAAGGGTGCAGCCAGGTCACATGAATAAATGAAAAGCCTACGATTTATTTATTTGCATAAGTGCACGGTACTTGCGTCAAGAAAACCTTGGCTACGAAGTTGTAAAACAAAAATTAATATTTTACATTTCTGAGAATGATAAAAGTGAATAATTAATATCGGATTGAATTTGACAAAAAATTTGTTATAGTTGACTATAACTGCCCACAGACGGGTTTGAACCGTCGGCCTTCTGTTTACGAGACAGACGCTCTACCACTGAGCTATGCGGGCATGTCGAAACGTCCTGCTAACAAACAATTTGAATTAAACTTGTTTTTTTAAATTAATTTTTATCAAAAACAGGCATAATTAAGCTAATAAAGTAATTAGCGTAAAAATAGTCTATTTTAACCTTTCGACGCCAATAATTTTGCCTTCTAACGCTTTTTAGATGATTTTTACTTCAAACCGGGCAAAGACTTTTTTCTATCACATCATAGCGCGAAATTCAAATTTTTCGTTACTTATTTGACAAATCACAAAATAAAGCAAATAAAATTACAATTTACACCGTATGAACATCAAAGCCGTAAAAATTATCCTCAATTCTTATGAAAATCAGTACTATTAAGATTATAAATACAAAATTAAAAATCACAACTGAATAAAAGATTATGAAATTTTTTCCTTTCTTTCGAACGCCGGCCAGCGACAACAAGGGCAAGACGCTTGATCTCTCAATAGCCAACCCAATATGCAACGTTGATGGTAACTATGATCGCAAGGTAATCCGCACAAAATATCGCCGCTATTGAAACTATCCAAGCAAATCGGGCAAGCCGTGTCGACCGAGCAAGAAATCGGTTGACCTTCCGCGATAACTTCACTCGGATCGCTAACGTCGCGACCATCGTAACCGCATTTCGAGCACGGGCGATGACTGAGCTTCCGCGACAAATTCTTCAGTTGCAACGATTTCACGCATTGACAGCGAAAGCAAAGCTTGGATCGACCGGCCGATCGGCTCGTCGCGTTACGCAAATTCGAAATGCCGTAGTACCAACAGGGAAGCTCCAAAATATAGTTAAACGATACCATCGGATTCGCGCAGATCTGTTGAATCGACCAGCGACGAATCAACGCTAGCAAACGAGGATCTACGACGTCGGTCATTGCGACGTCGTCGTTGTCCAGGTAGTAACTCGGACCGCCGATGAACCTGCTACGACCGCCGCCGAAGAACGTGGGGACCTCGGGCATTCGCGAAATGGTCGAAGTGAACCATTCGGACCACGATTCGGTTTCGCCCAACGACGACGGGTAAAACCGACGCCGCAGATAGTAGATCACCGAATTGAATATCAAAAAACTGACGCCCATAGCGCTCGAACGTGCGCTGGCCAACGACCAGTCGGCGATGAATCGCCTGCCGACGTCGGACAGCGTGAAGCGTCGGCATAGCGCCGACAGAAATTTACATAGCGCCAGCGTAGCTCGCCAATTGATAACGCTCAGAATGGCCACCCAAACGAGCAGCAAGCAGAAGTTGTATTTCAAAATGGCGACGAACAATTGAAACATGCATTGAATTGGGCTTCCTCGCAAGTCGAACACCGTCATAATTGCGAACACGTTCGTCGCTGCTAAACTGAGCAGAAAAACGTCGTTCACGTCCGGCGCCAGAAATTTCAAATAAGTTTGCATAATCGTGAACGATAGTCGCTCGCGTGGTACTCGTCCGTAGTGAACTGCTCGTCCGTCGGAAACCATTACGTATTCTCCCGTGTTGCCGTCCGACTGGCTCCGGTCAGCGGTTGGGCTCTGGTCATCGGCGGAGGATGATGTGATGGATAGTTGTTGAGCGGCCGGGTTATTTCTCAATACCCGTTGGCTGCAGGCGCCGAATTTCACTCGCCCAGTGAATTTTATGCTCAAAGCCGACAGGAAGAAGGGCGGTAGAGTTAAAGTTGAAACGAGCAACAAACAAACGTCGGTGGCGCACGAATTTGTGAGCCAACGGGAAACTTCCGTCGTCGAGTTCAGCGGACGAACTTTTTGCTTCATCAAACCGTAAACCCATTCGACCAGCGACTGAATACGGTAATTTCCGTTACTGTACGTGTAGATGACAACGTTGCTTTTCGAGTGATCGGCGTGCGGCATAGCTAGCAAAAGTCGCGACGTGTTCCAATTTCGTTGCTCGCACATGCTAAAAACAAAACAAAAAATCAAACATTAAAATGAAACTAATAGCCGTCAAAACTTCGCCGGGGGTTTCTTAATTCGTAACGACACCTAATTTTGCGCTTAACATTTGTTTTACGTTTCTAGTCACATAAATTAGACGATAGAATTCAATTTGCAAAATTGAGTAATTTTTCAGTGCGTCATATGGCTTTTACGAAAACTATTACAAATAAAAATTAAAAAATCGCCTAAAAAACGTACAAAAACCTTAATGTCCATTTATAACTACTTTTTAAACGATTTTTGCACTTTTGAGCTTCTTTTGTTGACCGACATTAAAATAAACATTTCAATGCATTTTTTGCTTCAATCAATTTGCTTTTCCAAGCTTTTTTATTCAAAAATTTGCATAGGTCACGTAGGGGTTTTGAAACGGACACAAATTAAAATTAATTAAAAAATATACATAAAGCACCAATTTACAGAAGGCATTTAAAAATACGCGTATAAATTTCGCTCGATTCATTTTTTATACCCTGTACAGCGAATATACAAATACAAATCGGTTTCAATTTCACGGCATTTCTTCATCGTCGGAAATCGTTTCCGTCTTGCCAGCGGGAACAAATTGAAACCGATTTACGACAATAGGTTTGCTTTTCTTCGTTCTACCGGCTTTCTTAATTTTAAACGAGTTTTGTCGAAAGAAAAAATTCATCGATGATTGACTTCGACCGAAAGTTTTAAGTTTATTATTTTTGCCCGCGTCCTTGGACGTTAAGCACTTATCTCGCGCTCGCCCGGCCACTAACATGGTATCGGTCGAACTACATCGTCTGGGCGCCGCGAATCGTTTACTATTATTATCCGACGTCGGCGATATTACGCAATTGCCATTATTCAAGTCGGAATTGCAATTAACGTCCGTCGAGCGATTGGACATCTTCGGAAACGGGTGAGTCGATCGCCATTGGCGAACGCTCGATCGTACGCGCCGCGACAGCTTGCTTGTATTTTTTCTTATCCATTCTTGTAAAATAAAGAAACACATCGACAGAAGGCTTATGCCGACGATGATGAATAAAATCGTGAACAATAACGTCGGCGGATGTCCGGGGAAATAATCCCCGAAGCCGATAAGGGAAATTGACGTGAATACGAAATAAAAAGCGCCGAAAAACGTCCACGTTTCCATGAAATAGAAAATCAACGTGACAACAACTAAATAGAACACCAAAAAGATGACGGCGCACGTAAATATCAATCCAGGCTTCGTCGATCGATCGTCGTCGCTGAAAACGTTCAAGGTGCTCGATTTCCGTCGATCATCGCCGGAGGATAATTTTCGCGTGAATGCCGAGCGATTTTTAATGAAACGACGCAATTTAAAATAAACCATTAAAAACAATCGTTGAAACCATTGTCCCATGTCGTTTAAGAACGCGAAAAACAACGGCGTACCAATAATCGTGTACACTATAGTTGCAACTTGACCTTCCCAACTACTGACCAATATCGTACCGTAGCCGATGGTCGTATAAACTGTAATTGCATAGATTAGCGAATTCGTGAACACGTTTGTCGAATGCAGTGTAATTTGTGGACTGTCTTTTCTCAAACACGCGTCGAGCGAATCCAAAGCTCGTCGACTGTAATTTAGACACTCGCCGACCGACGAGCTCGTACAATTCGACCGGAGATCCTCCCATAAAGTCTCTTTTTCGGCCAGACATCTCGTTTTGTGATCAACCAAAATCTGATCGCTGGCTTTACCGTCTAAGGCCATAAATAATAAACCGCCGATGGCGCTGTATATTAAAAGTACGAATATGTAAAACGCGTGTATCCAACCGGATCGATCCAAATCGGCTTTCGTCTTTCGAATTTTTTGACCGAAAGTTTTGATAATGTTCGACTGCAACTGCGTTAAACTCGTTTGCGACGTGGATTTACGAATCGGAGAGTTTTTAACTGTTAATCGGTTTTGATCGTCGATCGACCGACGACGACGATGGTTCGGAGCAAATTTTCCACCGCTCGCATTGTGTTTCGAACCAGATTCTAAATCAGGTGTACAACCGTCGACAACAACCTGTAACACCGGAACCGAACGAAGAGCCGCCATTCGAGGGCCGATTTATATTAATCGACGTTTAAACGAAAAATTTATGTAACTTTGGATGTTCGTACATTTACGAGATGATGAAAGCAGAAAAAAACCCTAATTCTTTTTTGTGCCAGGCCGAAACAAATGCGCCAATCGGTTTCAATGACGAACAACGAAACAATGACGGCGTCTTTTGTCCGCGTCCGAGAGAAGCCCCGAGCCAGGAAGCTGTTCGGTTAAACCAGGGGACCGACCGGCGACGATGGTTCTCTCGTACGATGATCGGAGCTGTCGTAGTGTGGAAACATAGCCGGGCGGTCCTAGTGTAACAACGTAGGCCAGTCAGGGCGTTCTACTATAAAGTGAAGCTAAGTGAGCGAAAGCGTGTTACTGGCGCGAGGTTTTGGCTTCGAAAAGCAAAAGACGGAGTAGACTTTCGAAATAGAAAAGCGCTTTAACCCCGACAATTTATTTGAGCAGACTGAAACGAGAGAAGTCGAAACGCCCTGCCGGGTTGGGTAGGCGAGCCGGCCGGTTCGCCGCTGAATCAAACGGCAGGAGCCAGCCAGTAGTAAAACATACCCTCGAAAAGCGCTCAGGTGCTCCGAAATCGAAATCGAAGACCAGAACGGAACCAAGTAACTTTTTTTGACCCATATCAAACAGTCAAAGATCCCTAACAGTTTAAAGATCGCAATGAGATCTTCACACAAACCTAAATCCAATTTGTGCGGCACTCTGCAAATAAACCAAGTTACTTGGTTTATTTGCAGTGCACTTTGCAAATCTAGAATTGCAAGGAAAACTTTGAAAAAAAAGTTTGATTTTTAGCAAAGAAAGCATTACAAAGCAAAAACAAACCGATTTTGTGCTTGAAAGCTAACTTTCAATTTTTCTTTACAACATTACACTTTGTAAATTGAATTTTGCTTTTAGCCAGTGCGCAACTTTACAGAGGTCGCTGAAAAAAGTGTTCAAATTTTTTGTCCGACATGCTACGGTGTTCAACCTTTAGTTAATGTTTATGGCGCCAAAGAATGTACAAGACGCAAAAACAAATAAGAGGAAAAAACTGACGGAAAGCTAGGAGCTGACAAACGTTAAATCACAACTGACACAATATGATATCGGGCCAGTTAGCTGAAAATGTTCCACCTGCGCCAAAAAAAAACGCACGGCGTTCGTTGCGAAAAAGTTTTAAAAACCGATGAACGCCACTTGTTCGACGTTTTTGAAACGATTCCTGTTGTTTTAATAAAGCTCAACATGTAAACAATTCGAAAGTGAAACCTGCGTCAGTGCTATTGTATAATATAGGAGGTTCTGAGGGAGAGTTTTCCGCAAAGCAAAAATCCTAACAGATTGTTTGCTCGTTGAAGCAATGAAGAGTGAAAATATAAAATGCAAATCTTTTTCAAAACGTGGGCCATCCCACAAGTAAATTTGCAATTCAAAATGAAACAATGTCACGTAGGTAAACGCTGTTGACATTGTTTGATGCACTGGATATACTAATTGGTTTTAGCAAATATATTTGCAAAGAACAAACTATTGAATGTTTGCTGGCATGCCATGAGCGTTTTTTTGTTTCGTTATAAATTTGTGTGTGTCTCGATGTATTACATTGTCATCAATCAACCAACTATTAATGATTTACCGTTTATCGAGTCGACAGTAAAGTACGCCAAATCGAATGCCAAAACGATGGAGTTTACGAATTAGTTGATGCCACAGTAGGTCGTTGAGAACCGGAAAGCTATCGCGCGCAACGATCTGCACGATCCAAGCACTGTCCTTACTGTCTTCGACCTTAAAACGGAAATTAGCAAGGCGTTTATTTTGTTTTTTCATTAAACTTTCTGGGCGCACCTGCTCGTAAAAGTGCGCAGCGCCGGTGAACTCTTGGACTTCTTTTTGCACGTGTTCTTGCAATCGGTTTGTGGATAGTGTGTGTTGCTCTGCTGTATCCTGGGCGCTCTGGATGAACGCATCGTCCAAGTCTGCTTCAGTGACCCGACCTAACAGAGTAACAATTCTTTTACTATACTGGCCCAGTGTCAACGCAGTTAGTGTGAAGTACCGACCAGAAAGATCAACCAAGTTCGTTAGCTCCGGTTTTTCGACGATTCCCGCGTACAAAATGCCCCTATTGTTCAACAGATCTCGCAACTGTTTTGCATTCAATGCAATCGGCTGCACGTACGGTTTATCGTAGCCCAGCAGTTCACTGTAGAAATCATGAGTTCGAACGATGAAATGAAAAAGTGCCAAATAAACGATCAAAATCAACACGTTATGCCACATAATTATCAGTTTACAGAACGGAATGTCATGGCGGTTGAAAAATGCACTATTTTGTTTTAAAATTACAATTTATCGATTCACAAAATGTAATTAACAAAAACAAGTTGAAGCTTGCGAAATACTTGAAACTTTACAATAGAAACGCATTTAAAATAAGATCAAACTTCTAATACTTGAAGATCAATGTTCTGTAGTTTTGAAATTTCGCGGCATTAATTTCACGCTGGCTAATCATGAGAAGTCACAAAAGGACAAAACTTGACCTATAGCTAGTCAATTTTCGGTTTTTCTCGCTCATGATTGGTCAAATTGCTGGAGTTCACTTTCACTTCGTTTCCTCTATTGCTTTTCGTATGGAAGGTATTTCAGGAGGCGTGATCAATATTCAAGTTTTTGGTTTTTCCATTATACTCTTTTAATAGCTCATGATTACACAGTAATTTACCCGTCGGAGGTCCATTGACTAAATGATCGAATAATCGTTGAATAAAGTCTCCTCCACTTTCGCGCGCTCAATCGCCCAAATCTGTCGCGAATTTTGTTTTTCGTCGACATTTTCCCAACCATTTCGGCTGGCTCGGATATGGGTTCCAAGACCAAATCGGACGAAGTGCTAAACGTGAACGTCGGCGGTAAAAAGTTCGCCATTCGTCGATCAGTTTTGACCGTCGATCCTCAGAGTAAATTAACGGAATGGTTCAAGGCCAACAGTACGAAACCGATCGCCCAAGACAAGTCGGGCAATTATTTCTTGGATCGGGACGGTCGCACGTTTCGTCACGTCGTCAATTATCTGCGGCTGAAGCGCGACAAACAATTACCATGTTTGTCATTGCCGTGTAAGCCAGACTGTTTGGCGAGGTAAGTTTCGTTTTCGAGCTCGCTACTCATCGCGCCCGGACATGTTTTTGTTTTTCCAGGCTTATTTCGGAAGCTGAAGCGTTGAAATTGGACGAATTGAAAGATTTGTGCTTCGAAATGTTATCGAGATATCAGCGCGAAGAAATGGGATACATTCACGCTTATACAAAATCAACGTTGCACGATTTGGAAGCTTGGAACGAAGAACATCGCGGCGAGAGAAGCACTGGCAAAAGTGGTAAAAGTGAATTAGATGAAAACTGGTAACTATGACCGATTATCTTGTAATTTTGCTGTTTGTTGTGTCCATTTCGTAAACTTATCGTCTGGCATTCTTTTGTTGACAGATTTGCACTAATTTTGTTAGATTGTCATTCGAAGTATAACGTAGATTTGCTGTCAACAGACTAGACTGTCGTTCATTAATGAAATTTCATTGCTAGCTATTGTTCCCAAGAATTCGAAACGTTGTTTTTACTGTCTATTATTATTGTAACCAAAATTCTCATTGAAACTTTTAAATACATTCAAATCATTTTGCGATACGCTCGATCCCATAACGCGAACGGCTTTTTCGAAATGTTCGTAGGCTATCGATGGAACCTATTACAAAACAAGAAATTGCCTTTTCGATCAGAATCAAAAAGAGCACATGAAAACGGCGTACATCGTCCAGACTAATATCTTCAATATTATCCAAAATTCGCAACGGCGCTAATGCGGCTTCTTTACATAGATTCGATACGTCAGCGCATGAATAATCTATAAAGAACATTTACAACGAAAAACGTGTCGTCTAATTTAACAGGCAGCAAAAATTTGTTCGCTCTAATCTCACTTTCGCAAAGTTCGGCAATTTTGTCAATTTGGTCCGACGACAAATTGTGCTTTTGTCCGATCAGTAGCCGATTGATGATATCGCTTCTGGCGATCTTATCCGGCAATGGAATGTAAATTCTTCTCGTAAAACGACGACGGGCGGCGGTATCGAGTTCTTGGGGTCTAAAATGTTACTGAATGTACTTTTCAAAACTTGCCTAAATCGGTTTCTAACCGATTCGTCGCCCCGACGAGTAACAGTCGATCTTCGGAATTAGTTTTTGCACCATCCTACGCAAAAACAGCTCAAATTACAAATCAACCAATGCAATTCAGGATAAAAAAACGCAATCTTACTAGTTGTTGAAGAAATTCGGTTTTTATTCGCCTCGAAGATTCGTGTTCGTTTTCCGAGCGTTGACTAAGAAGCGAATCGACTTCGTCGATGAAAATCACGGCAGGTAATCGGCGACGAGCGACTTCGAAAAGAGTACGAACGAGTTTCTCGCCCTCGCCAACCCATTTCGAAGTCAAAGACGAAGCGCTTATATTAAAGAACGTCGCTTTAGCCTGACTGGCTATGCACCGTCCGATCAAAGTCTTGCCGGTTCCGGGAGGGCCGAATAAAAGCAGACCCTTAGGCGGTGCCCGAATGCCGTGAAATAAATCTCTGAAATGGAACAAAAAAACAAATTTCTCGTTCTGGCCCGATATCTTCAGAAGCGAGAGACTAATTTGTTTTTGAAGCAACGTACGGTCTCAACAAAGGCCACAGGACCATTTCTTTAATGGCCAGTTTTTCGTGCGTAAGCCCGGCGATCGAGTCCCAGCTAACGTTAGACTTCAGTTCCAAAATTTCGCTCTGGATTATCGTAACTAATTCCGGGTCCAATCCTTTGAATTCTTCACTTAAACCGGCGTCGGGCGACGGCGACGACGACGACGACGACGAGGCACAATTTAAGGATGTGGACGGCGTCCCTGGCTGGCGAGCAGGAATTTTGTTCGTTGCACTCGTTGTCAGCGTTTCATTTTGAGGTACCGGGATTTTGAAATTATGTCGCACGGAACCCAAACTCTTACCCGACTGGCCGTACAAGTGGCACAGCATGTTGGGCGGCTGCACAGCACTTCTGTAAACCCTTTGATTTATCCGCCGTTCCAGTTCCTCATTTCCAGTTTTAAATCCGATACAGTCGGGTTCTTCTTCGCGGTTAGTCTTTTCTCTTTTTGCTTGAAACCCGTTTTCGTTCGACTGATTTTTACGCTTCGTATCGAGAATCGGGAAAACTCGTCCATTCGCCGCTGGCGGCGACGTTTTTTTTGTTTCTTCAGCTAGTTTTCGATCCAATTTCATGTCCGGCTTCTTCGGCGAAACCAACGAAATAGAAGGAGGCTCCGAAGGCTGCTTCTCTCGACGAACGTCGGGCAAGAGTGGAATTTCAATTGGAATAGTCGAAAGATCCTCGAAACATTGAGCCAACGTTTTATTTTCGGTCGCAGTCGTTTCAGATTGAATCAAATTTTTGAAACACGATATTTTTTTCAAATATTCAGCGTCTACCGACGTCTTCCATTCGGAACTATCTGAAAAAAACTACAACTATAGGTAAAACCGATTTCAACGAATAATTCCTAAACTGACCAACTTTCTTTGAACCAACGATCGAAAAAATGTCGTCCGCATAGTTATTCAAGGCTTAAAAACAAAATTCTGATCAGCAAAAGTGATTCTATTTTTCATTCCAATGAACTAAATAACTACTTGTTCGTGATTCGTCGAAGTCAACTATAGAAGCGTAATCGTCTTGCAATTTTCCTAACAAAAGTCTACTGTTTATCCTAAAAATTGTAAACAAAAAAAATATCTTCAATAGCAAATTCTTATCCAAACACACTAACCCTTCACTTTCAGCGCCTGAGACTAGCATCGCTTGCCTCCTCAGAATATTTGCAGTTTCCGACAAAGACGGATTCTTGGCTATGTCATTCGATAATTTTTGCCATAATTTTAAAAAATTGCGATCCTTTTCAGATAAGTGAGCCATCTAAATGCTCTAAAAACGATTTCAATGTTTTTCTGTCCAATATCTTTGCAGAAACGTTCATGAAGAGGAAAAGGACTAGACATTCGAAATGAAACAAGAAAACTTGCTGCCTTCGGACGTAAAAAGATTTTATTCAAAAGAATCATGTAAATAAACAACGTAAAAAAAACGAAAAATTCATTTTATCGTTCACGTTTCCATTTTTTGCTCGTTATAATCGTCGTCGGTGCATATAAATTGCTTTTCGTACTCTTTACAATACTGCACGCTTCGATTTTCGTCGATGAAAAGAATATAGGCTCGTTTTAAATCGTTCACTTCAACTTGATTCGTCTACAATATCGAATCATGACAAACGGGAGAAACAAGAAAAATACCAAGCGGTCAAAAAAATGGCGGACTACATAGTTCACCATCAAGCAACTATAATCCACTGGCAAGACAACAAAAAAGCCACTAGCTAGGCAACAAAAGTTCGCTGGTTTAACAATATGTATGACATTTGTATGACAATAACAGCCAGCTTGCCCAGGCAAGTATATTCCACTGGGTAAGTCCACCACTAGATAATTATAGTTCCTGGATAATGCAACTATAGATGCTTCAAAAGCAACTACAGTGCACTAGCTAAGCAAACTATAGTATTACTATAGACAAATTTGATCCAAACCTTGATACAAAAATTTCAATGGCTCTCAGAAAGTCAGTCTCATGCTGGGCTATGCCTATTTTGAAAATCTAACATGGCTCTCAGTTAGTTGATAGAAAACAAAAAAACTGTTGGCTGTCTTACTTTTCGCTTAGCGGCTATCATGCTAGCTATGCTAATCAATTGCATTGCGTATCGCATCGACGAACACTCAGTTATTTTCGGCAATAGAGATAACGTGTCGTTCGATAAAACAATGTTTTCTTCGTCACATCTGAAAGACAGTTTCGCTGTCTCAATTTAAAAACAAAAAAATGACACTAGCCAAACCTGATTTTTAGGATTTGCTCTATTTCAGTTTGGCTATATGGTTCCGTGTTGATAATTAACAAACGATCCAGCAAGTCTTCGGGCAACCCGTGCGCGCTGCTATGCTCAGTACCACGAACCCTGAGAATTTGCCCAAATATAAATCAATTTGCACTGGCAAGAAAACTTGCACAGAACATCGCACGAGCACGTTCCAAAAGATAGCTCAATCAACTATAGTTATTGCTATGCAAAAATCAACTATAGAAACAGCGAATGAACAAGGGAAACGAATTTTACTTGGTTATTCCTTTATTTGTCGCCATAACAACGACTGGGGCGAAGTTTCCTTCTAGAGCTCGATTTAAAAACGAGAAGCATTCGATGTCGAGCATGTGAACTTCATCGATAAACAAAACCTATTTTTAATGAAATTATTTAAATGAAATTTTAGGTTGCTTGTAAAGCTGTTAACGAGACTTACCCCTGGAACTATTTCCGCTTTGCCTTCTTCCTTCCATTCGCCGACTTTCTGATTGATTTGATCGCGAATTTCGCTTTTTATCTCGCCAGTGTCGCCTGTAAACGAAAAGAGCGATGAAAAGCAAAAAAGTTGACTAAATTCGTGAAAAATAAAAAATACCAGAGAACAAAGCTAAAAATCCTTGAGTCCTGCTGTTTATCACGTCGATTTCGTGCAACGTAACCGTGTGAACCAATTCTCGTCGTTTTTGCAATTCGCCGTCCGGACATCGAACTAATTTCGTCTGAGGTCCGGTGGCGTCGTAGTCTTTGGCTCGTACGAACGATCTACCGGTTTTCGTAATTTTACCAGAGGCTCGATCGATTTGTACGACGTCGCCGGCTTGAATTTTCTCTTTGATAATCGATTCGATCATTTTATTGCCGAGATCGTAAATCGTCTCCATATCGGTAGTTTTCAAAGTTAACTTGCCAATTTTCTGACCCTATCGCGGTCAAAAAGTATTTCATATTAATTAATCGATCAAAAAGATGATATGAAAACAAAATAACGTACGGAGCCAGTGGCCGGCCTATCGACTTCAATTTGGACAACTTCGCCTTCAATTAATTCGGTTTCTTCTCTTGAAAATAACAAGCTTGTTATAGCTAAATGAACTACTGTATAGTGGCAAAGTAACTATAGTCGATAATGTTCTATAGGCTACTTTTTTCAGGTGTATAGATAGCCTCTCAACCCAAATGAACTTGTATAATTCACTTAGCTATAGTAACTTACGAACAATAGACAGTCGTGAAATAGTCGTTGTATCCACAGAGCGTTTCTAACTTTAGTCACCCATAAACTTTAATTGGCTTTAAACTATAGTCGCTTTGAAGTATAGTTAATATGAAATGTAGTTTCATGAACTATATTGCTGGTTGTACTTTATTCGAACTCCGATCGACTTTCGAAACGCTTGCATTAAAGCCTCGGTTTTACTCATTTCCAATGAAAATATCTCGCTGCCCGATATGCTCGTAAACGGCGTATCGACGCCAATCGCTTGCGCCATACCCATGGCAATCGCCGTTTTACCCGTACCCGGTTTTCCGGCCAATAAAACAGCTCGGCCAGCGACCTTTCCCTCGTAAAAAACGAAACGTAAGACAAAACATAGAAAAACTGTTAAAATTAGCATGAAGATCTTATCTTTATCATTGCAACGAAAATTGCCGCTCCTTTCCTCGCAACTGTTTGTCCGACCATTCCATCCCCGATCTAAGAATCACAAATCGCCTTTCAAAAAGAAAAACTGAAGATTTTAAAATATTTTTTACTGGTTTCGGTTGAAAATTTTTATCGACGCCTAAACCGCGTATATGTGAATGAGCACCCACTCGTTCCACTTTCGTTAAATCTCTCACTTCCTCCGATAAAGAAGTCTTAAAAAGGAATAATGATTAATAAATTAGAAAAAAAAATTAAATTTCTCATTTTTTTCGAAGAAATAACCATTTTTAACGTTTTTCTTTATTATAATTCCAGTAAATCCGGTAAAATGGAAGATAAGTGAACGAAAAAAGCAAAAGTCGTGAGCTCGGCGAACGCCTTATCTAGGAATTTTTATGATTGTTTTTGATTTTTCACGAAATTCGCGTAAAATTTCGTTTAATTTGATTCGCGCGCCGCAAAATTCAGGTAAAATTGCGGTAAAGCGTCGCTTACAAGCTTTTAATTCGAATAAGTCACATTTTGTACAGTTTGCTATAACCTTTACTCATTTTGCTTGTTTGGTGGACATGGCAATGCATAAATTTAGTTATTTCTCAATTTAAGTGTCACAAGCTCATCAAAACACGAACGTTTAATTGGTATTTGATGCTTGAACAGATTGAATCTTTATGAAGAAAGTTTCAAGCGTCGCTTCAATTCGTTTTTGTAGTACGGTATTTCGTTTCTAGCCGTTTGAAAAGCTGTGTAATTTTCACTGGCTCGTCTCGATAAGTAAGGCACCCATTCGTCGACCGATCCCCAAGGAATGGACTTGTAAACGACGTGTCCACTTTTCCCTCAAACACAAAACAAAACTATCGTGAAAGCTCAGGAAATAACGTGTCTCATTGCCTAATTACCCAGCGCAAACGAAATATGATCGCACATGCCGTATATCTGAGCAAATTTCACGCTTTCGCTATTGTTTGGAATTCTCAATTGTTGTAACCTAAAATGGCAAGGATAAATGCTCAACCTATTTCGAAATCTGCGCTAAACTGTACTTTTCTTTTGCTTTTTTGACTGTTTCCTCATTGTGGCTAGCTATGTACAAGCTGACCGATTTGGGATTGGCTTTTATTTTATTCAGTAGCATTGCCACATTGTCGTTGTAGGTTTTCGACGTATCGTCGTACGTTGGCCAAACGGGATCTTCATATCCATTTTTCCTCGCCAAATCTCTTTCCATCATCATGTAAGCGCCACGAACCAGTTTGGCGCCCAAACACACGTTATGCTTTTTGCAAAATTCCAACGATAAATTTAAATAATTTGTTGCGTCCTCAATACGATAGCAGTGAATTTGCCATGTTTAAAAATCAAAAACTGGAAAGACGATGTACTTTCAAATAATTTTGATATGTAATAAATATCAGTGGCTGTTTATCAAATCCATTGTGAATAACACTGAAGGCTAAACAAAATGCAACCATTGCGTTGTAAGAACTTCGCAACTCAGCGTCTACAATGATTGGGATATTGTTAGATTGTGCTTGCTAAAACGTTCGTAAAACAAAAATAGTGCAGGGAAACGATGAAAATGTAACCACAATCATTACTTTGAACATTTCTTTGCAATAGTTGAAACCATTCTCCAAATTTACACTTGTATTCTTATCGAGATTTTCACAAACCTAAAACAAACGCCAAGACGCCATAGTTGCTTTATACAGTGACTTCGCAGTATTAGCTTGCTTACTTTTGCGTAATTGTTGGATTTCAGTGCTCCTACAATAAGTTCCGTGTGATAATGTAGACCTTTTCCAGATTTTTCGATGGCTTCCGAATATTTATCCTTTTAGAATAAAAACAAACATAATCGACTAGCTATGGGTTGGCGATCATAGCTGTAAACCGTACAAAACATTCAATGGGAAATGTAGCCGATGGTTTATACTGTAATACAGTTGCTCTTCCAGGGTGTTGCTTGTTTAAATTTTGAGCCATTTTTAAATAATCCATATATTTTTCTGTGTTGCTTTTTGCCATTTCAGCAAAAGTTTCGCTGAAACAATTTTATATTTATAAACAAGCTCACACGTCCCACCTTATCCTTAACCAGGTACTTGGTTCCGTGCAAATCTTCCATGGGCGGACAAAGCATAGTTTTCACGTTGCCAATGTTCAGAAGTCGCAACGAAGCATCTTCTAATTCTTTCTGACTGTCTCCAGCGACGAACTGTCCGTAAAATGTTGATTTTAGAAATTTGTCGCACAACTTTCGTCCAAGTACTTTTTGCCCAAATCCGTACAGCTAAAACAGTTAACGAGCAAAATCATGTGATAGACGGGGTTACAGTACATTTCCCACGACAGACTACAATCAGATCTTCCAACATGCCGGCATGGTTCATTTATCTGGGCCAGTCCAGCATTTGGCTGGTGCCGGCGTGACTTGAAGTGCGAGTATTTTTTATACTGTCGAAACAGATTTCTTACTTTTTCAGCATTTTTAACGAAATTTTCGTATGTGCTCAATTTTAGAACGAAAAATCCGCGGGACAGTTGACCAAAGGTTTTCGATTGGAAACTCGTATTTTCAAAATTCGAAATTTTGTTCAGTATTTCGTTGGAACTTATGAAATTAACGAAATATTTCGGCTTAAAAGTTTTACGCCTTACTACCAAAGTCATCCTGTCTTATTGTACAGAAGCCTCCGAAACAAACAGTATCGGCACGGTTTGAAAGTTAACTATTGTTTTAAATCGTCTCATGTAGTGTTGACAAACATCTTGTCCAGTCTGGTTTACGTTTCAAAACTTGATTTTCTAACCAGCAGAAAAACTAAATCCTTCCTTTACGAGTTTAGCGAACTTGATATGTTTTTTTAAACTTGACATTCAGTAGAGCAAATAAATAATTGTCACGGTCTATTTGTGGGTATTTGGTTCGATATAGTCTGAGGGTAAAGATAATATTGATTAATATATTGTCTAATTTTGACTTTCGACGAACAATAGTTTTTTTAATCGAATACAGTGTTGTTGTTAACAACCAAACGTGATAAAACAAACAAAAAACCAGTTTTCGCCAAGTTTATTACGAGCTAAACGATCTGGCCCAGCAATCAATGGCGAACGACGGTCGATTCGGGATGATTAGCTTGCTCTCAACTAGTTCTTGTACTGAATCCTGCTTGCACATCAATTTTATGTTGAGGATAAACATCTGGCCCTTTGGACGTACTCGTCCAATGGTGTTTAGACTTTTTGCTTTTTCTTCTAATTTCCCGTTTAACAGCAAAAATTTTCTACTCGAGGAGACAAAAACAGAAACAAAATAACCAAAATTTACAATTAAACGAATTTCGCAAACTTCAACAAATTTTAACTGAAAATTATCTTGAAACACTTTTAGATACATTCAAACAAAAACGAAATTATGCGCGGTTGCAATTCGTCATTTTTCGATTTCAATCTTCTTTACTCGGCTCGACGGCGACGTTACCGGCTGGAGTGACCGCCGCTACAACGTTGGCGTCCAATTTATTGAACAAAAGAGCCGCCGTTTCGGGACTGATATGCGGCGCCACGTCCTCGAGTAATTCTTTGTGGAATTCGACGTTAGCCCGACGATAACTTTCGTGCAAACCGAACAGAAGCCACTCCAATTGCTGAGGCGCATTCGTGAAACATTTGACCAAGTCGGCGCACGACAGCCACAAACGCCTTAGGGCGGTTTCTTTGGCCAGGTAACTTTGCAATTTATCCAACACCGACGACTGGCAGTCGCGAGCGATCGAGTAAAAGTTGATGAGCCATAATTTCAATACGTCTTCTTTCACGTCGCCGTTCTTTTTCATCAGTAAGGCGACGTCCGACAAAATGGAAACCTAAAAAATACATAAAAAAAATTTATCGGTGCGACAGTAGTTGATGTGCGACTACCATTTCAATGCGACTATAGTTGCTAAGTGACTATAGTTGATACACTCACCGAAGCCGTATGACGCATGCCTTCGATGAAGTCTCGTTCCATGAGAACGTCGATGCAATCGGCATCGCTTTGGGTACGTTTAAATAACTCGTTCAAAAATTTCACCACGTTTTTCCATTCGCTCAATTGCCGACCTTCCAGCACTGTACGAACGGCGTACATGAGCGCCGGACGTAAATCTTGTTTGTGCGACGCTTGTCGTAAGGCGTCGAACTTTCCTTCGTCCAAAAACATAAACGCCATTTCGGCCGAAAAACAAGCGGCTTCCATCATCGACGATATCGCGCAATTCAATTTGAAATGGCCTCTGTCAATCGAACATTCGATCGGAATATAGCTGGACGGTTTCAACTCCAGAATTTTGCACAGGCAAGACGGCGTCTCGATGACGTCGTTCTTCTTGCAGCAATCGCGCAGCAGCCAGAACGCGAACGTCTGTTGATTCCACGGCAAGGCGTCGAATTTGGACTTCATATATTCGTACGAATCCACGGACAAAATGATATCCGCCAGCGCCCATCGTTTGGTCAATGCCACCAGCACGGCCGGGCACAGTTGGCGTACTTCCAAATTCGACGGGGTTTCCGAATGGCCGACGCGCGATGCTCGAGCGAAAATTTCGAAAACAGATGAAAACAAACGCGCAGCGTCGACTTTCGAGTCGTCGGCCGACGGCGTGCGGGTAAATTCCGTATTCCAAGCGATCGTAGTCGACGGATCCTCCAGAATTTTCCGCAAGCATTCCAACGTTAGCGACGGACGAGTGGCCAGCATCGGCACGAGGAAGGACGAGATGATTTCGGTGGCATCGATGATCGGTTTTTTCGGAGCGCCGTTGCACAGGTGAAGCACGAAGTCGGTCCAGCAGGATTCCTGCTCTTCGCTAACCAACGCGTTTTGTTCGAGCAGGCGAGCCCAACCTTCTAATATCAACCGGTTTTTTGTTTCTGTTAAGCGCAACGTAACGACAGGATTTAAGACCCGTAAAACCTAAAGGAAACAAATAAAATGACTAGACATGTCGATTATAAGGTAAAAATGAGAGTTGACTTCAACTAAAGTCTCTGAACAGCGAGCTACATTCACACAAGGAGCAGCTTCTAAAGTTGAAAATAAATTTTCTCACTAGCTAGTCACTGGATCTTACTTCGATCGTTGGCGTGATCAATGCTGGCGTACTGATGACGGCGTTGGCGATTCGCCACCAACATTGCTTGGCCGACAGCATGAAATGCCAGGTCAATCGAATCGCGATAGTACGATATTTGCCGACGTTCTTTTTACTCTCGCCAACAGACATATTGTTGATAATCAAATTCAGCTCGGTTCCGTACGACGGATCCATTTCGGCGGTGTTCCACGTTTGATATTTTTGAAAATAATAATTTAGTACTTGTTTTTTGATCGAAAATGCTGAAAGAAGACAACGAATCCACGTTTTTTAAGGATCATAGGTAAAAATGACGTCACATGTAATACCTAAACTGGCGAAAGCTGTTTTGAAAATTCGATTCAACGATTGTTGAATTCGCATGTCGACCATGGAATGGACAGACGGCAGGACATCGACCAAGTAGCGAATCTAAAACTGACGACATTCGTAGCTATACCAGCGCCTAAGTTTATTAGATAGTAAAACCGTGCACTATAGTTCCTTAGACAGAGCAAATACAGTTCTATAGACAAGGAAACTATAATCCAATGGACATCGCAACTATAGCGAACAATTCGATCACACATACCTGATTAAAATCAACTATCATCGACGCTTTTCGTTCCAACACTTCCAAAACTTGCATATCCCATTCTCGACCGCCGATCCTGCACAATATGCGATTCAACGCTTCGACGTATCCGCTCAGCCCGTGTTGCAACACGTACAAATCGTCGTTCTCGCGAAATTTTTTCAGCTCGATCGTCGCCGCCGTCTCGTCAATATCCAACCCGATTTTCTTTATTAACTCGTCAGCTAAACCCGATTTATCCACGTTTTTGGCCATCGCCAAAGCTCGTTTCCATTTTTGACCCACTTCCGATCGAAATGCGTCGCATTCCGCGAATAAATTCATCGTTTCCAATGCGTACTTCAACCGGCGTTCGGCACAATCCAATGTATCGCCCGACGAAAAAACATAAACGTCGTTTTTGAATTCGATCGGCTCGTCGTCGTCGACGATCAAAAGTCCGTCGGCCATGTGAATTAACGAGCAACTTTCTCGAACTTCCTGTCGAAGCCACTCGATAATATCAGCCGAATTTTTTCCGATTGCCGATTCGACGATCGACGTCAAATCGTCCAGCTTGGTCACGTTTTTTAAAATATTTTTCGGCGGCAGAGGCAAACGCAGTTTGATCGCCGATGTAAACGCGTTGAATTTCGATAAGGCCGCCGTCGGTTTCCAATCGGAAACCTTTTTTTGCCCGTTTTCCATCGTTAAAATTCCCGGAGTCTTCGAAAAAACGGCGAAAAATACTAACAAATTTTACGACCGACCGCTCGGCGCCAAAGCTAAATGAAAAAATGAAGAATTTAACGCGAAAATGCGAAAAACTAGAAAAACAACGCGAAACTTTGCATAAATTTCAAAATCGCGTAATCGTCGAGGCTAAAGCGCCTAATTCCGTCGTCTGCTTCTACATTAATAACATGCGCATCAGATTTCCGTAAAATTGACAATTTGAAATTTATTCTATATATTTCAGGAAATAGCGCACTGTGAAAATGTTTTCAAAACAATATACGTAAGTACAATTAAGTAAAACAGAAACTTTTTGTTAATTATCGATAACAATAAATATTGAGCTTCAAATTGCTATTTAAAAAAAATTTTTAACCCAAAATTTTAGCTCATACTATAAAACAGGGCTCTTGTATATTGCAATCGAAACAAAGGTCAAAATATTTAAATTCATATTCGTCGTAGGTCACTCAAAACAAAGCAAAATCAGTGTTATTGTTGTTCGGAAACACTTCTTCCTTGTACGTTTTGGCAATATCGTACGTTTTTTACTACTGTACTGTAAGCTATACGAAATTAATGCAAATTTCGAATTCTCCTTTTTTTCAGAGATATATTGATCTCATTAATTGAGGGTTCTTATTTTTTAAAGTGTTTAGGCGTATTACTCGGTACTCTCGTACAATTTCGATTTCATCTGATTTATGGTTCTGAACGATATAACAACAGATTTGTGACACTTATAACAAAAATTGACGTAAACAATCACTCTTGATATTTTATCGCCTGAAATCACCCTCTTTCTTATTAGAATAAACACCGTGTTTCACTTCAACATTGTACTTTTTGTACAGTATGCAAAATTTATTTTCTCGTAACCTTTACAAGCAAGCTTCAAGTTTGTACGTTCGTAACAGACACAGAATGGAACGACGATTGAAAAGTATGGGAAAGGCGGAAAATGGCTATAACGCTGTAAAATCAATTAAGTTTCAAATCCTTCGTCTGGCGCACGATTGCTGTGCTCTCTACGAAATCGTTTTTCTTGACCTATGTCCGCAGGTTGCGTTCGCGTATGCCACACCAATGCTTCCATGAGACCTTCGGGTGTTTTTGTATCGAAGCCCATCGGCGTTACATCGTCGTATGATAAATTAAAGCTTTGAAACATAGCAGGTTCGTTCCACGCAATTATCGAATCCAATGGAAAATGACCATGAGATCGTTGTAGCACCAGTTGAAGATTTAATGCAAATCCGGCCATGTCCACAGCGAACGTTCGCTTTGGCGCGAAGCCCACGTCGAAACCTGTCAGTCGTCCATTACTGTCGACAGTAGGTTTTTCTAATTTGACACCACCGACAAGTGCAACGGGCCATACGCCAATCTTAAATAAAAAAAGTGATGTAGTGATTGATTTGCTTAACGAAAACAAAAAACATAATCTTACCGTTTTAATATTGCGCATTTTTTCAAAAAGTCTGAGATCATAAGTATTGTCATCATCTCCGAAGTAAACGACTGCCTTCGGTGCCTGGGTTTCCTTGCCCTAAAAGAGGCAAAATTATGCACGAAATAGCTGAAATTGAAAGATTTGATAGACAAGCTAGAAATTTGCTTCTGCTTAGCTGGTTTTAAGCTTTGTGTTGCTCGACCTTTATGTGAGATAACTTATAACTTTTATAGACAGGAACTAAATTTTTATTTTTGGGTCAAAAATTTTGTTTTGTAATCAAATTCTATTTATAAAAACTATTGTCGCGTTCATGTCAAAAATGCGAGTAAATCTAATGGGCCATCATATTGTCTACTTTTTTCTTTGTAGTACCAGTCGTGAAATCGAAAATTGCCCGTCAGCGACGAATTAACCTTAATTTCGTGTCGTTGTATTTTTGAAACTTTACCGACAGTAAATTTAAGATTCATTTGTTTCGTTACAGACAATAAACATTTTCCGTTACAGACCACATTAGAAAATTAAATAAACCGTAAGGTCTGTAAAATTTTTTCAATCCGGACAATTTGCTATTCTAGAGAAAAAATGTTTTACAGAAAATTATTATTCGTTTTTTTTGATGAACTAGTTTCGAAAAAATGTATAATTCGACAATGAACTTAGGAAACAAACAACAAATAAACACGTGGAATGGTTTAAAATAAAGCAATAAAAAAACAAAAATACTATGCAAAAGAATTTTGACTGCCAATCTGAGGAACCTGAAAATAAATCTGACTGCTCTAGCATGGATTAGGGTCTCGTAAAGTACAGTAGACCCAAATTGGAATCATTAATTTTCTCGTTTAGTCAATTCTAATGCATGACATGCGTGACTTTTGAGATCGAAATCACCTACAATATGATCAAATATCGTTTGTATTTTAGTGATTTTCGAAACTTATTCTGACGTGTACTTGGACGTACTTGGCTGCTTTTTATAAACACGTTTCTCATGTATGTGGCAATAAATCTATACATATGGTGAGACTTTTTTGAAAAACCAACAATCTCCGTATTCATACCGAAATGTCATTATAATGGATTAGTTAGTGCGGATAATCCGTGAAACATATCTTTGAGATCTCAGATCCAGTTCGAGATACAGTAAAACTGGATTAAAATAGAATTCACAGACTGGCGGAGATTGTTCAGAAACAAGTTACGTATGGTACACGTGGTCGGAACAAAATAACGTTTTGTTTCGCATGTCAAATTTTCCTTTTGATCCTTTTAACATTCCGCAAAACAAGTCCAACTTATTCCAGCGACCAAAAATTTATCTAACCGATAAAATGCTTCAAGCAAACCATAAAAAACCAAAACACATGTTGAGTATAGTTGAGCAAAAATGATCAAAAGAAAACAAATGATAACAGAGTTTACCATGATTGTTAAGATTATGATTGTTGGATTCTTTTTAAACGTACAGGTTTGCATTCCTCTTTTCTTCGACGTTCTTATTTTTTGATTGTTTTTCCAAGAAAATAATTTATAACAGTTCAGTTTCGTTTGACATGTTAACATAGAATTTTTGTAATGGTTTTCGACGTGCAGAGCCAAAAACCTTTTTTACAGGTCATGCACTCGTCTAGAAATTCCACCAAGAAAAATATAGAAAAATAAGTAAGCGAGATGTGCAATGGAGAAATAGGTTACTCGGCACGCGACTCAAATTATCCTGTTTGTCACTTATTTTCAGAATGCAGCTAGTGCTGCGAGTTACGTAGCTAATCGAGCAAAAAATGCGTCTGGACATTAAAGAGGCGAGCAAATTGTTTTACATAGACATTGCACTACCTTGTAGGTCCAACGCAGCCATTCCAATGCAACGTTTCGCTGATACACACCTTTGTTGATCGGATTTGCTAATCCCAGCGAAGTGTAGTTTGGAGTCTGCGCCGCTAAATAGTTGTATTTAATGTTCAATCGTCGAACTAAATTTTCGACCAATTTCGCTTTAACAGGGCCATCTTCGACGATTATCCAGTGAAGATTTTGTACGTGCAATAAAGTTTGAGCTAATCTCGTTAAATCGGCCTTCCTCGTTTCTCGATTGTAGGTCGGAGTTATCATATATATTATGGGCAACTCCTGCGAATCGTCTTGCTCCGGTTCGATGACCATTCGGCGAAAATTATTACCGGCGCTGAAGTTTATGAAAATAGAGCCGCTAAAGTATAATAGTAGCAAATGTGCAAAAAATAAAGCATTTAAACAGAAGGAGAATCGTTGCAAGATTCCAACATTAGGACCGGCCGCCGCTGAGCCCATTGTCGCCAACTGACGACAGTCGATTAATTACAAAAGTGCAAAAAATTTTTTTTCGGGACAGTGCCGAATAAATTAATGCTAAGTGCGACTTTGAAGCATTTCTTTATTTATCCAGTTTATTTTGTCGTACTTTTTTACAATCAACAAGTCCAATTATGAATGGATGACAATAATTGACAATTTTCCGTTAGTTGCGTACAGTTCAGTCTTCCACTCGTGTTGGACACGTTTTGACAAACGTTTCCCGTTTATATATTTTTGACATTTTTCGTCCTTAGAACTAGTCTTAGACGGGTATATAAAATATAAATTCTAACAACATTCGATATTATATCGAATTCATCATTGTTAGCTTTTTACTTGTTGGTGTCATGATGTCGCCTCGACAGCGTGCCTAAAGATTTTTGTAACAGATGGTGTCGGTACATACATGGTAGAATTTCACGTTTGCTAAAACAACGCATTGCTCCATCAAAATGTTGATTTCGTGCTAATTCTGATTTGATGAATTGATTTTGATCGCTTACGTAGCAGGACAAATTCAACTTTTTGCAGTAATAAGTCATGACATAAAACAATTGTAGGAGTCAAGAAAACCCACTTCACTTTTCCTAAATATTGTCAAAACTGTAAACAGTGACTAATTCGATTTGAACAGTGGGAGACAAAAAATTTGTAACGCTGCAATAGATGTTACAAATCATTTCAACTGTTCTCATTTTTATGCCTTTGGCGTCCTCCCGCGTTTTTGTGATTTACAGTCTTTTTATACATGCATTGTATTACTTTACTTGCATAATACTGAATCACACCTTCACTGTCTATCGATCTATCGATGAGACAGTGATAACTTATTTTTCGCAATATTTAGACGCTTACAGCACACAATATTGCTTTATCAATAAAATTATTTTATCTAGCTAGCATACCAACTTATCTCTTGTTCGTTCTAACTGCGCCTTAGCGAAAAAGAAGCTGAATCATTATAGCTCTCTAAAACGGCAGTAAACATCACGAGGTGAAGTAAAGAGCAGCTCGGTTGAGAAATATTTTGTGGGAACCAAGCAACTTTTCTGCAAAATATCTTGCTAAAAATGAAAATAATTCTTATTGTTTTCTCGGCCATCGTTGCTCTGGTCGTGGCACCACCGCCGCCGTATGCAGATCATTGCATTGTTGGTGAACAAGATTTATATCCGCCCAATGTTGTATCACCAGTTCCGTGGTACACCATTAATTTGGATGATCCTCCCGAACAAAGATGGGTTCAAGTAGCAACGGTTTATAAAGACCGAATTACCACCTTGATTAATGTTAGCCACCTTCGTTGACTGATCTTACATTTCGCCACCAATCTTGCTTTCTTCAGGTCCTTAAAGAAGTAATCGGTGGACTCCTCGGACCTAAGCCACTTGAATGGGTTGATGCCAACGTGGGAGCATGGGATAAAAAACTACCCGAACCATATGCAACTGAAGTCGCAAGTAAGTTCATTGACATTGGTCGTCATATGTTAAAGAACCAGCAAAAAAAAAGCATTTTAACTAGCATCACGTCTGTAAACTCGAGCGCGTGTTAGTTGATTTACAAGCTGAATCGCGTGATACTCAAATTATTTGACTGTATGAGAGTGCTAGCTACAAACACTGAGCCATGCTTGTGAATCAATTTCATGTATCCTATTTCCAGGTATTGCCAATGTCACTGGAATAAATTTGGGTGAAATCGTTTTGTACAACATCTTTTACGAAGTTTTCACTGTTTGCACGTCGATCGTTGCACAGGATAACAACGACAAGTTGTATCATGCTCGCAATTTGGATTTCGGCTTGTTTCTCGGTTGGGACGTCATCACTAACGATTGGGCTGTGACTGAAAAACTTCGCGATATCATCATTAATATCAATTGGACGAGAGGCGGTCAGACTGTATACAAGTCGGTTAACTTCGCCGGATACATCGGAATTTATAACGGGGTAACTTTTGCTTTTGGATTTGCCATGCAAAAATCCTTTTTCGCACACAAATTCCCATCCCAAAAACAAAAGTCCGCAATGCAGATAAGCCTTATCTTTTTCATTTACGCACGTCTTTCTATATTTGCACATCATCAACGTCATCAGAAAAATTGATAAGACGATTGCAGCAACCGCGCCATGATTCCAGCTGATGTATCCAAAATTTGTTTGCAGGTTAAACAAAACGGATTCACAATCACAGCCAACGAACGATTTAGTTTGAATGGAGGTTACTTGGGAATCATCCAATGGCTGATGGATAACAGCACCGCCAGTTTGATGAGTTTGCTAGTTCGTGAAACATTCGAGACAGTGGACAATTTCGCCGACGCTGTGACCAAGCTGTCAGTGACACCCATTATGGCTCCCGTCTATTACATAGTTGGCGGAAATAAATCTGGTAAGACTGGTTGATCTTAGGTTTTCAAACTCTTCTCTGAAAACTAATTTTGTGCGCAGGCGAAGGACAAATTATCGTTAGGGCGAGAAGCGGCGTGGATGGCGTTGTGTACATGAACATCACCGATCCTAATGGTTGGTACGTTTTGGAAACGAACTACGACCCGTGGAAGAAACCCTTGTATTTGGACGATCGAAGAACACCGGGCAACATTTGCATGCAACGGTTGGGTCGTGATAACGCCGGATTCGACGGAATTTTCAATGTGCTATCTTCACCGACCAATTTGAACGCGTTAACCGCTTACACTGTTCTCATGCAAGTCGACAGTGGTACGTTGGAAACTTACATCCAAAGATGCGCCGATGTGACGGGAGCTTCTGCGACAGGCGGTCAGTGTTGGGCTTGGTAAATGACATCAGGAAATTAATTCTATCAGTTGTTTGATTTGTTAATTGTGCTACAAAAACAATAATGCTCATTCATTTTTTGTTTTTTTCTTTAAATTAAAATAGCAAACGATTTTTTTCATAAACAAGCTTAATTAAGTCATGCTATTTTGACAAACATACAAGGCGCAAATTTGCAGACCCAAGTATACGTACTCGCATAGCGCGCGCATATAATTAGGTAGATAATGCATTAAAACGAAAAAGCTGAAAGATAGATCTCGTTGTTTGGAATATCTGAAGAATTATTGCTACGCGACAGTTCAATTCAAGCCAGGTGTGTCATTCGTCGCACGTAGCTCTCCAACGAGCAAAGCGCGACACTGGCTTTACCTCTCTGCATCGGCGTGTCTCCATTTAATGGAAGGTTTTTCTTCGTATACGGCGGCGTCAGCGAGCCGTGGCAATTGATCCAGCGGCGACTATCGCTCTCGGCCGACAAACTCGACTAATTGAAAATCGGCTTCCTGGAAAACGAAAATGGCACGAAATTCATTCCACCGTCGGTCGTACTCCTAATAATGTGCAGCGGGCGTGAATCTGCCGACGGCGATAATTTTTTGACGATATTATGGAAATTCGGTGGTTCAAATTAATTGTCGTCTACCTTTGCTTGTTCGCGGCGATTATCCGACATTGCGAATCCAAATACGTCGAAGGTGTATTGGACACTAGCTCGGTATATATCTTCATTGCGACGAAATATTGCTCGTTTTCTCATTTAGCCAGTCTTGCGTTTCAGGATTGGGCGTTCTTGGCTCGATTTTGTTTTTTATCCGAAGTTGGTGAATTACGTTACGAAATCGCTTATCCTAAAGTGAATAATATGTCTCCGCGCACACCGAGAAATTTTGTCTCGTGATCGTTTAAGTTTTTGATGACAAAATCTATTTACGGGGCGTTAATTTGTGTAGTTTTGCGTTTCGACAATTGATTTCGTACCAGGCGCCGTAAATAAGTTATTCGATGCAAAAACAGAAACGTCCGAAAATAATTACACGCGACGAAAGCGCTAGCGACGTTTATCGTCCGGAAGAAAGTACTTTATTATCGTTTTTTTCCAGATTTTCGCCGTCCAAAATCTTTACCTCTACTACGACTCGCCTAATCAATGGCCAGCAGTTTACGGAACGCAAAAGGTACCTTTTCATCTGGAAATTTTCTGATAAGAGGGCTTTACTCACGTTTGGTTGGTCAGCGTTTGAGCGCGTGACTGTAGTTGTGTTTGATTATTCAGAGCTTGTTAAAAAGTTTTTTGTATTGGACAGTTAATTGGTGGGAATAACATGCACGAAAGCAGTTGTCCTTGAGAAATCGTTTTCAATTAGCATAAACGAACGTTCGCACTAAAAACGTGTCTGGTTCTCTAGATATCCATCCTTGTCGAGTAACTCGTTTTTGATTGGTCATAACCTTTGTAGGTGTTTCAAAATGCATAATTGATTCGAATTCGTGCGAGAAATCGCTTTTAATCGCAATTCGCAAATAAAAGGTGTCAAAATAATCTCTTGCTAACTGAGCTGGACATAAAACTTGCTTCTGATTGACTAGAATTACATTTTGTAAAAACAACTTCAAACTAAGCACTTGGGTAATTTAACACGTAAAAAAAGTAGTTGAACATTTTTAAAAACGCTTTTCGTTAACATAATCGCGCATTGGCGTGCTTGGCGGTGCATTAATGCAACATGAAACTTCTATAATTGAATTTATTCCCATTTGGAAAATGTAAAAACAAGTCAAAAACGATGAGCGTCGTTGCCTGGCCAGTTTCCCGGTTTTCTGTATCATTGTAGTGTTGGAACAATTAGTTTGATTAAAAAAAGTCGGTTAGCATTAGTGTTTTTTTTTCACTCGTACAAACTTTGTAGAGTTGTTACGAAAAAGAGCAAGTGTTGCATAGAGAAAATTATCAAATCGTCAATCTCAGCACGTGGACAGTGGACGCTTACAGCTATCCTGGATGTTCAGAAACATTCCACAGAGGAGACACTTGGTTTTTCTGCTCTAGGTCCATTAAATTCAAGTAAATTAAAACTGAAAATAGCAAACAAAATATCTGTTGAAGTTTGTTTTTAACTTTTTTTTAGCTCTTACAGAGAACGATGGTGGTTTTTAGCTGTTGGCAACTGCAACGTTTCTACAGTAAGGCAGTAAACGAGCAAGCTCTCGTTCATTTTCTGCTTGAACTTTTATCTAACAGGGACTTTACATGGAATACAAGTTGTGGATGACAAATGGCCATTCCGATGACTTTTGGTTTTACCATTTTTCAGCGGATGAATTTTGTACGACAGTTTCTAATTACTGTAACTGGAACTTAATTAGAAACCTTTTTCACTTTTTTGCAGACATTCTTCCAACTGACATACCTTTCTTGTTGATAGAAGCTTTCACTTTTGTTACAGCAATAGTTGTTTCACGTAAGCTTCAGTATCTGAGTTACAAGTGATGATTTATTTGAAATTTATTTATGTTTTTCAGTCATTTTACGAGCACGTCAAATGTTGCATACGACCTATAAATTGTTTTTGGCAAGTTTATTTATCGAATGTTCAAGTTTACTATGCCTATGCATTGCTTACGGCGATTACGCCAAAAACGGCGTTGGTCTACCATATTTCAAGCTACTTGGTACAGAGTTACAATTACATGCACGTTTGTGGTCCATCTTTGCATTCAATTTCAATTTTTTTGCAGGAAACATGTTCCAAGCGGTCAGTGTTTTAGTGTTTCAATTTTTGTTGATACTAATGGCAAAAGGTTACACGATAACCAGGGGAAAATTGTCGAAAAAAGGCAGCATCAAAATTGCTGTATTCATGACCATTTATTCGCTCGCCTACGCTGCAGTCTTCATTTATCAAGCTCGGGTACGAGTTTTCAAAATAATATCTAAAAATTGCATGTCCACTGATAAGTTATCATGTTTTTAGTTTTTCGATCCCGGTTTAGTCACTTATCTGTACGAAAGCCCAGCCGGTTATTGTTTGATTGTAATTCGTGTACTCGGTTGGGTATGGTTTTGTTACGCTATTTATTTTACGTTGGTGCATTACCCCGAAAAACGCGGATTTTATTTGCGATTTGCTACATTGTTTAGTTTGTGGTAAGTTAATGAGAGTTATTACTTGCAATGCATTTCTAGTTTGCTGGTTAGCAGGGAAATAGTGCTTAGCAATTGATACGCAGTAGGGGCTTGCCTTATCGAGCCTGTCTTTTGAAACAAAGCAATGAATAAGCAATGAGATACTTACAAGAAACAACAATAAATCAGCGGGTCTTTGTGGTTATTTTCCAATTGCCTCTTACTTTAATTCTTTCGAAAAAATAATATTTTATAAGCTGTACTTTTTTTTTTTAATATGTACAGGTTTTGGATGGGTCCATGCATGATTATCATCGCTAATCACGTACTTGGAAAATGGATGAGAGAAAAGATCGTGAACGGTGTCGAAAAGGCATTGGCTCTTTGGGGATATTTGTTTTTCCTTGTACGGAAACTACTTTTCCAGAATATAAACATGTTTATTACTAACTTTATTTGATTATAGTTTTTAACTCGACCGTCAGCGGCCAATTTCAATTTTCCTTATCACGTTAGAACGACTCAAGTAAGAAAGATTGCTTGATAAATCTTATTTCAGCACACAAATTCAAAGTCTTATATTAGTGCCAGTATTTTGTTTTGCAAATGTATTAACAAGCTTTCATGAAGGTTTCATGTTTGGATGGAGATGACCCTAACGTACAGGCGAGTCTACCGCATAATCAGTACGAATTGAATCCGTCAACCGCCGACAACCAACGTCAATACGACGTGTTCACCATAAGTGCTATTAACAGAGGAGAAGAATCAGTACGACTAACAAGTAATTAATTTTATATTAAGCTTGTTAATCATGGTTTTTGTTTGTTACTGTGCAGACGAAACCTAATAACACTTTCAAGGTTTGCTGGACGACGAACAACGCGAACTTGCCACTGCCGTACCCGACGGCACCCCCTCAGGAGCCGACTCTGATGACGTCATCGACGAATCCGTCGAATGGGTACGCCGCAGGTTGGTCTAGAGAAACGTGATACAAATACAAAGTCCAATTAATGTGCTTAATTAATTACTAAATTGTAACAGCACATACAGCACAGTTGCAAAAATCGTGCTTGTCATACTAAAGTATCCGTCCTGTGTTACGTACCTAGAATAAAAATGGTTTTTCAGCCTTTAACAGATAATTGAATATATATATTATTATTGAATATATTAAGATATTAATGACTTGCTTGAAATATAGATATGAAACTTTTTCAATAAAAGTCTAAAAATAGATGATTGCTTGCTTGTTCATACCGAATTTAATATTAGCATGTGAATTAACTACAGCAGACTTTTATTATAAATACGTAAGCACACAAAGTAAATTAACCGGATTGTAAGAAAAACTGTATTTACAGACTATTTTTTTAAACTCTTATAAAACATAAAAAGGGAAATAAAATTTCAACAGAAAACTGATAAAAAATGTGTGAAAAACTTTTCACTGTACAGCTGAACTATAAATAGCTATGAAACAAATTTTCTGTATGCTTCTGTTCTTTAACTTAATGTATTTCTTGAATCGTCTCTACCGGCTAGTCGATCTTCGAGACTGCCCAAACCACTGTCTGCGCCAGTGCCAGGTATTTTCGTGGCCAGCTCGGGAATGGATTTCTCCAAAATCAGTTTCAGTTCGGTTTCTTTTTCGGGCTGAATTAGATATGAAATTGTGTTTTAGAATACAAAATGAACACGGATGAAGACATTCCACTACCGTATATTTGTTTTTAGTCCAATGTTTGTGGACAAAACGAACTATGAACACCGATGGCATGGGTAGGATGGTCACTGCTACGATTAGCACTGCTACGACCAGGCAGGACGGTGGCAGGACTTTTTTCTCTGTGACAGCCTGTGAACAGATTTGCAGACATTTTTTATGGAAGATTTGCTTGGAAACAATGAAAACTTTACATTTTCTCGATTGTAGGCGGTGTATTTTGGAACGTCCATGAAATTCATGACTAAACTGGAAGTGAACATGCAAATCATAACGATCGGTGCCACGAACCTCCATACGTATTGCCAATATTTACACGGATAATGACCAGTCATGTAATGCAAATCGTCGCAGAAGCTGCACAGAAAATGTTCAAACGATGTTCAAAACTGTTTCACACTGTGCTACGTTACCGTTTCCATCCGTAGACGTAAGTAACAGCCAAAACTTCCAACAAAGCCACTGCCATTAAGGCGAACGTGCCTGTGAAATTGTCGAATAGTTCCAACCAATAGACACCCGCTTGCGTAACGAATAAGAACCCGATTGCCAACGAGACAGTGCACAGAATACCTTTTAAAAAACAAATAATTCGATGACATTTGTTCAACAGACGACGAGAAAACTAGCTTGTAATGAAGATACCCGTAACAATTTCTTTCCGCAAATGTCTGAATAAATGAAGATCGTTGACCGAAGTTACAACACCTTCCAAAGTGCCGATCATTGAGCCCAAACCGAGACTGAGCAACATCAAGAAAAATATAACAGCCCAAAAAGGCGCTCCAGGAAATTCGAGCATGGCTTGAGTGAAAGTGATGAATGCTAAACCAGTTCCTCCGGCAGCCTTGCAAAAAAAAGCATTAGCCATAATTAAAATGTTACAAAATCACAGTCATTATTCATTGCTATACAGTAGCACAATCGAGAAACTGTTATATAATTGCTGTGATCTATTATTTAAAAATAAACTTTCATAACACACTTGATTCAACTCTTCTGTTATGTTACAAGATTCCAGTGTGGCATTATGCAATGAAGGAAACATTGCAGAGATGTCCCATTTTTTAAATTCGCTTATCGGCGGTTCCGTACCATTGATAAAACTATCTGGATAAATCGTCATCAAAGTGTGTATTTGCCTTAAAAAAGATATGTTGTTTACGCAAAAATCCAAAAGCCAAGCACTCTTTCCTACCTTTGCAAGCATTTGTTGTGACTGAGATTAGCTTTGAATCCAAGAATAGCAAAGATAACGAGTGCCGCGTACAGAGATGTCACCCAATTAGTTAAAGAAACGACTAAGGTGTCACGCCGACAGTCGTTCTTTTCGCTACTGTACGATGCGAATGCAATTAAGCCGCCGAATGCTAATCCGAAGGAGAAGAAAATCTGCGTGGCACCGTCTAGCCAAACCCTTGGATCTTTGAGAACGTTCATCTGCATATAGATTATCATCATCCGTGAAAACAGTGAAGGCTGCAAAATTGCAATAAATTTTACATCTGGAGTTAACATATGGGTCAATCCCAATGTTGCGCCTTCCAAGGTTAAGGCTCTGACAAAAAATATTGTCAGCACCACGTAAGGAAAAACGGCTGTAAAACACATGACCTGAAAAAGTATTCTGAATATTTATATTCATGAAACATTGACCGTAACTGTTATGAAGTTGAAGTTTGTGGTTCAGATCGGTGCTTACTTGCAATTTATGCAAGCTATCCATCAACAACTGTATGTTGTAATGCCACTTTGCGTCACTGTCTAATCGCTTTATATGTTTGGTAAATTACTTTTCCAGATGATTTGATTCCTTTCATTTGACACAAGAAAACAACGATCCAACAGGCGATTAAACTTAGAGCCATTTTCCAATTCAAACTTCCAAAATCGGTTATACCATCCGACGCTTGCAGAGCTTCGTTGTACCAAAAATACGACGTTTCCGAACTTTTTTCGCATTCGAAAAGTTTTGTTCCATTTTTATCTAAGGGACACGTCTGCAACGAATAAGAGCGTGTGTCTAGGACGGATTTCTCTTTCAGAAAATATCAATGTATAATTTGGTTAGATGTTTGTTTACCTGCCATGGAAGCGGCCATTGAAACGACTGCACCAAATAAAAGACACACCAAGCAATAATAACATTGTAGTAAAGACCGAGCAAAAAAGAGACGACGGCGCTCGAGATTCCTACGCCGCCCAAATACGGATGTATGCTGTTCCAGACCCCTATCGACCCTGTCCGAAGTTTTTGACCGATGCCCAATTCGAGATAGAATAACGGTATGCCCAACAATACCAGACTGATTGTGTAAGGTATCAGAAATGCACCTGAAACAATGCATTTTCAAAATTGACAATCAGGCACACATTTCGAGTTCATTAACAGAATCAAGCTTTTTGGAAACTTATCGAAAATTTATTGGGGCTGTCCAAAAGGTTAATTGTCAAAGAGAAACAACGGAATAACATGGCTTGGTGCCAAAGGATAAATGTGGATTAGAAACACAAACAACATTTATTTTTGCGTCTTAGATTCAAAAAAAGAAGTCACTCATGGAGAAATTATTAATGAAGAATATTTAAATTGGTGACATTTCGTTCATGCCGGGAAGACAAAAATAACATTTGACACAATTATAATTAAAAAATTTAAACGACTCAAAACTGTTGTTTGCTTGTTACTATAATTAAGACAGTGTAAAATTTGTTCAGACCCACGCAAACAACGACATCAAAAACATGCTTAGCAAAAAAGAATATATTACAAGCTGCTGCGTGATTATTTCAAAACTATTGCAAATTATTCTAACCGCGTTGCGAACTTGTTGGGGGCAGATGGATTTGCCGATGAACTAAAAATACAGTACAAATTACGCAGAACATGCAGCACAACGCTGTCTGGTGTTATTTCCAAATTAGAACTTAGATGTAATTATAAACATGACGCGTATCAATAAAAAGGTTACTTTAGAAAGTCCTCACAAATTCGATTAGCATGAAATTATTACTGTCATGCTAAGAAAAACAAGTTTACGAAAGTGTTGATAAAATGAGCATGTTTTTCGCAATAATCAGAATTGTGAATACAGCTGTCGTAAGCAATCGCC
Source organism: Prionchulus punctatus (assembly GCA_034698125.1). Taxonomy (NCBI): domain Eukaryota; kingdom Metazoa; phylum Nematoda; class Enoplea; order Mononchida; family Mononchidae; genus Prionchulus; species Prionchulus punctatus. The sequence goes on along the minus strand of JAQGBA010000105.1, from coordinate 25,680 downwards.
CACCTTGCATACCAGCTCATAGAATGTGCAGTTCAACGATAAAGCATGCTTACTATGTGATGCAATGTGTGTACAAGTAAGCATATACGTCAACGTTTGATTCGCCAGTATTCAAAGAATTATTTACTGCCTTATCTTAAAATGAAGTCATAAAACTTGTTTGTGACAAGTAGTATTGCGCGAAATCATTATTCATGCTCATTGTTATCATAAACAAGCTTACCTCCGCCGTTTCGCTGACACAGATAGGGAAATCGCCAAATATTGCCCAAACCAACAGCATAGCTGATTAGTGATAGAAGAAACTGCAATTTGTTATCCCATTGCATGCGCTTAGGAGATTCGACTTCTTGTTCTTCCTTCGACAGAGCATCGTCGGACATTTGAATCGCGGACACTTCCAACCGAGAGACGCTGTCATCGAGCAAGGCGCTAGGGGATGGCTGAAGGGGAATGTACAACTTGGTCGATTTGGCAGTTTGATGTTCTAAAATTAACATACGTCGCAAACAATGAAAAGCTAAACAGTGCCTAGAAATTTGTTATTTACCTGAGATAAACGTTTCATTCACATCCGACATGTTTCGCTGAAGTATATTTTCAATAATATGCGTTTGTAAATACGTCTCCTTTAGTGAAAGTTAAATCGAGTGAAATGAAAGGCGAGATTTCTTGCGATGATGTTTATGTATCTAACGAATATCCTGCTTAAAGTGTCCGCGCAAGCACAGCAACAAGCAACGAGAGGAGAGAAGCCAACAGGGTATCTGGAACTAGTCTAGAGTGCAACAAGCAGGCGTACTCTAATAATAAAACTCCCACCGAGGACCGAGCTTTATGAACGAGCCACGTTTTTCGAAATTTTTTGAAAAGCGCACGTTACAAGAGCGGCGAAGGCGTCTGGGTGCTCTTTCAATTGGCAGCCGGCTGACGCAATAGTAAGTCGTAGACGAATCGCGGCTGTTTTCTTGGATCACAGCCAAGACTAACGCTGTATCGGTACATTTTCAATATTTTTCATTGAACCAAGCAAGATAGCAGCGCAGCTAGCTGACGCGTTTTTTTGAATGAAAATTTCATCGTTCGTTTACTTTACCCCCGCCCGCACTTTGAAAATTCATTTGTTGAAGAGAGAGAGCGAGAGAGAAACGTTTTTGCTACGTAGAATAGGATATTAGACTTGGCTCAAGGCCAACATATAACGTTAGCCGTCATGCCGACCGATTACCTAGCCATCGTTTGAAGCTTTGCGAGCAAAAAACCAATACATGGCAGGCGCAATACAGATGACAAATTTGCTCAAGGTGTGCCGTCTGGACGGAAAAAAGCTATTGTCTGATACTCATCAGCGGATAAGAAAGATCGTGTCAAGTGCCTGTGGGGCTGAGGAAGGTGGAGGGAGGTGAAAACGTTGGGTGACAGCTGAACACGGGCGTTTTGCAATGCCATTTGCTGGCTTCCTTTTTTAATTTCCGAGGAAAATTCTATTTCTCAGCGAAATTCATTTACATAGTAGAAAATGCGACGAGAACTATACGGCACGAGCAAAAATAGCCCTTTGAAGCGTTTTTCCTCGTTGAGATATAGGATGTAAAAAATGCACTCTCCTCGTCTGATTTCGTTTAATCGACTACGGGAAGAGGAAAGAATCCGTAATTTCAAATTTTCTCTTCTTTTTCGATTTGTCGAAACGAATCAAACCGCAATTCGATGAAACGGAAGTCGCACGGGGTATTAATTAAACGGTGATGAATTATATTCATCGGCACGGTGTTGATTTAGTCCCTACTGTGCACACAAAGCGATTATCCGGGCGAGTTGGCTGGCACTTTTATCATTCAGGGTTTATTACCATATCCATAGAGTATCGGAGTCATTAGTGAATCTTAATTTGCATAGAGTTCCAAGGTCCAAAATATATCATAATATATAGCTTTCACAACTGCGGATGGTAATAAAAGTACAGTAATCCTAAAAGTTAAGCTTTACCATTTGTACGCAGACGATGAGTTTAGCATGTACGATGTTAGAGACAGAGATCTGGTCTGCCACCTAACCTCATACTTGAAAATCAATATCTGAATTCGGAATTCGGTACACAACTTTAATTACATTTCATTCAAAAACTAATAAGCTCGATAGAATTCGTGCGATGCGAAGTTAAAACCCGAAAAATGTTACAAAAAATTGTAACGTTTTACCAGCTATCAGTATTTTGAATGGAAACATTGTACGTATAGGCTTCATTAAAATTAACAGAGAGATATGCAGTTATTCCAAGAAATGTACAGTGAAATGTTTCCAAGAAAAATACAATCCATCAATTTAGATAAAAGTTATATTGAGTAAGAAATTTTAGTCACTATTTTCAAAAAATAATGAAACAACGGAGTTTTATTGTTCTAAACTTAATAGAATTAAGTGGCTACAAAGTAATGCAAGTAAACAGTCAAAGTTGCTTGAAACAAATGAAACAAATATCTTGAAACAAATATCTGCGAAGCTGTCACATGAAACGTGTGATATGTTTCATCAAAATTACAATAAAAATCGAGGCTCAATCGAAAATACTCTATAAAGTTTACTGAAACTTTGAAGGCATAATCTACCGTTAGCGCCGTTAGGTCTACGGTAGGAGACTGAACCAAAATAGCCCTCAGACGGGATTGAACCGTCGACCTTCTGTTTACGAGACAGACGCTCTGCCACTGAGCTATGCGGGCTCATGAAATTTCTCCTAATAAAGCTATCTGTAACTTAGCAACAGGTCTTTCAGACTATTGTTTGATTTTCAATTTTATAGTTTCAAGAACAAAAGTTATCTTCAAAAACAGCGGCATCGAATGAAAAAAAGGTTGGCGTGTTATCAAAAACTATTCTAATGATAGAAGTGAGAAAATAAATTTCCATATTTCATCAAGATTATTATCGTCTTATAATTCGGCCATTCCATCAAACGTCATCGGCATAATGATGAAAGCTTTCGCAAATCAAAATCCACGACCTCTCTCGCCACAGTTCTGTGAAAACATCCTCTGCTGCTTAGCAACATTGCGTTCGTTAATAATACGCTCGATGCGTATTGTATTCTTGTTTTGCATGATTTGAAATCTGAGCAACAAAGTCGATGTAACGAATCATGCTAGCTTCTAACAAGTTCCGTTTACCTTGTGCGTTCAAAATGGATTTAAACAAAGAAAACACGCGTTTCAAATCATGTAAGAGTGCGAAAATATAAACCTATTCGTTAGCTGGCTAGCTAGCTACTTAGGAAGTCTTGTTTTCAAAGTAAAATTGCTGTCGGGCCTATAAATAAGCAGACAGCCGACGTTTCTGTGTTGCAAAGTTTTTCGCACTTTACTTGAAGACTGTCGTTGTGTTACAAAAGTAAAAATCTCTGCTTTAAAAAAAGCTTTTCGTTCGACAGCGCCCGTATAAATAATATTACGAACATGTTCGGCGGTCGTCATCCTATCTCGGCGGCCGCCATAACATTTTAGCTAGGCCGTGTGGGATTATTTATTCAGCCATGAGCGTTTGTGAACTGCAACGTAGGGGGTTTGGGCTGCAGTTGAAGGCTCTTCTTTTTTCTTCTTCTTCTCTAGAAACATATACAACGGGCATTACATTATATCGTCGCCCGATTCTATTAGTTTGTCAGTTCCATTTAAAGTTCAATTTTTTTATCTCTCCGCTCCTCCTCCTTGCTATAGCTTGCTATTCCCGACTACAAGCGCATTAGCCGGGCGAATATTCTGTCTCTTGCAGCCACTTTAGCATCATCTATACACTACTAGAAACGGGGATAAATTTAATACTTATATTCGCGGTCGGGTTTGGGTTGGCTCTCGGTTTTATTTGTCTTACACACGTTTTTCAACCGACCAACCAACAAGCCCATTTTGTTTCTACTTTTCGCTTGCTAACGTCATAAAATTATAAGTAAAGGCGGTCGCGCGCGTCCGTTCGTCTATCGTCGATAAAAAAAATCGTATAACGCGCCTTAATATTTAATTTTCGAACGAAAAGGTCTCTCGCGTAGTTCAAGGAGGGAATACTTGCCAATGGATAAAAGTTTTAACCGCCGTCGTAAATCTTTGTTTTAGCAAGTGTGGGCGGTCCTCTAGTCGTTCATTGAAAAAGCGCTGAATCAAAGCTCGCCCTACCATTGGTTTCAATTGAAAATCACTCGAAAGATTTGCGCTAGCTAATTCGTTATCGTAATCTTTCGCCATCAACAACAATGCCTGTTGCGAACGGGCATTTGGAATACGAAGATGTCGGCGAAGATTTCTACAATTACGCTTTCAAGGTAAAAGAAGTTCAATGGCTTTCGTCAGTTATTAAAAAACAAAAAATTCTCATCGCCACCTATCATTAACGGCAAATTTTTATAGCTTCCATGAAGTGTCACGTTTCTACATCACTATCTTCTGTTATTATTGTTTTTGTGTCTCATATCCTTCGCATATGTTCCATTTTCGTTATAGATAATGCTCGTCGGCGACAGCTGCGTTGGTAAAACTTGTTTACTTATTCGATTTAAAGACAACGCTTTCTTGCATAATAATTTCATTGCTACAGTAGGAATGGATTACAGAGTAATGAAGTGAAAAAACGCGTAACAAACTGCTTTCAATTAACTCGTGTACTAATTTCAGAACAAAACGTTAAATTTGGACGGTGTCAAAGTTAAACTTCAAGTAACAAGCTCGGTTTTTTTTTGCTTTTTACGGCTTGTTTCGCGTACGAGCGCTTATTTGCAAAGATTTGTTTTCATTTCGCGCGGCGTCCAACAGATATAATGTCCTAGAATAGAATTGCTTCGAAATGCCGTTTTTTAATGAGATAGTCGTGTTCGGCGAAATGTTCGAGCCTTTTCGAGTGCTTCGGATGCCTCGTTAGCAATCATTTTATAAATAAAATCTCTTTTGACGACGATGGCGCTCTGTAAATCGACGAAATGAAATTAATTTTCGTTTTTCGTCCGTCCCATCCGTCGACTTCAAAAAAAAGTTTTTTTTCATCCATCCGTCCAAGAACTTTTTTCTTCTTATATTTATTAGATTTGGGATACTGCCGGTCAGGAACGTTTTCGTTCATTAACGTCGACCTATTACAGGGACGCTGATGCTATTTTATTAGTTTTCGACTTGTCAAACCGATCTACATTCGAACACGTGAAAGTAACAAAAAAATTTATTATTCATTAAAATCGCGCAAACAAGCTCAGCAACGGACAATAGTTACAAATTTCATTGATGGAACACTTTTTTCCGAATATCGACACCTTTTCCGCACTTGAATTAGAATAAGTGTAAAAATGCGTGAAAACTTGCCTTACCCGAGCACTTCAGGGAATTTTTATATTTCTCACGATTTTTTCCCCTTTTTCTCCATGTAATTTATAATCAAATAATCTTTTTGCAATGCAAATTCGTTTAGAGTTGGTTGAGCGATGTTGAAAAGTATGCTAAAAACGATATTCTTATTTATATGGTCGGAAACAAAGCAGATCTTGTATCTCAAAGACAGATTAAAACTGAAGAAGCCAAAAAGCTAGCCGAAGTAAGATGAAACATTTTTATTTTACTCGCAAAAAATATTACATTATAAACAAAATATTCCCAAGAAAGTAAGTAGCGCAATATTGAATATTATTGCCTATTTTAGTGTCACTAATTGCTCGCCGAAAGGGTTCACGCGACACAAAATTAGTCTCAAGTCGTTGCATTATTGTACCTTTTTTGTTTCTGTTAAGGATTTTGGTCTTCCATTTGCCGAAACGAGTGGAAAAACTGGAATGAACGTTGAACACGTGTTTCGAACAATTGCACAGTAATAAAAATGCAGTACATAATTAATGCCTCATTTTGCCTGTTTTTTCATCCTTATTTTTTACGTTTGTAAATAATTACATTTGAGACACGTTTTTCAAATTTTTGAAAACTGATCCATAATTTTATTTGTATACCACTGCAAAAATTTATAATATTCATGTTACCACTTGAAAACATTTTCTTTCCGTTCAAAGTGAAAAAACTGCCCAGACCTTTTTATTTGCTAAGCGAGATTTCGAGGTTGAATTTCTTTTACAATCGGTCAGAAATTTGTTTTAATGATATTCAAGCTCGTCCAATTTATTATTCATTACATTAATTTCGTATTCAAGAAAATTCGCGTGTTTGTGAAACGTATTTCTCAACACATACTAATGAATTGAAGTCAATATTTAACCGTTAAAAAGGAATAAATAGGGAAAAACGTGAATGGTTGAAGGGCAAAAAATGAAACACCCTGTAACGACGCATAATTTTCTATTTCGAATTTCGAGGATGTAAAAAAATATATTGCAATTGCTTGATCTTATTTGACGATCGTAGAATTGAATAAATAAGAAACGTTTTTTGGCTCGTTTCGAACAATTTTTAATCACTTTTCCTTCGCCAATTTAATTTTAAACGGCGTTGAATTTTATCTATGTAATTCGCTTTTTTTACAGCGAACTGTCAAAACGAAAAGCTGGACGAGTGGTAACCGAAAAAGGAATTGATTTGGGCATTGCCGACGAAGCTTCGGCTCACAAACCCGGATGCTCATGTTAAAAATTTCTGAAGATAAAGTTTATCTAATTAATTATTATACAGTATGTAAAAAAATGTACACAAAATCTATATGCGATTTTAAAAACCACAGGCGTATTGTATTGTTTTTGTTTTGGTTAACCTTACATTGTCTTCTGCTGGTGTTCATGTATAAAGATATAAAGTGGTGCCAATAAATAAAAAGAGTTAAAAATGAAACCGATGGTTGAACGAAAACAGCTATTTTCGCATTTTGATCCCTTTTATCGTAAAATCTGTCACCCAGACACAAATCTCCACATGGAGAATTCCCCATGCGGAGAGCAGCTATGAGGACTATATTGGTTCTCATTCGAGATATCTTTTACTGCTTTCTAGTTTCGTTTTAATTTCATCTTTATATCCGTTTTATCCCAAACTATTGCCTTCCGATATCCTCTTCGGGTTGTACTTTAATGGTCGTACTTTAATGGGGGAAGAGAGTTCCGACCAAAAGTTGATGAAAAATACTCACCCCCCCCCAAAGTGACTTCATAACTTTTTCCCACTCAAAAAGTCCAAAAACAAAGAATTCACAAACATTGTTATTTTGTAACAGGTTTTTTATTAATAATGCTTCTAGATCTGAGGGCAAACACGTGTCCAGGTCAGCTTCCGCACAGCATGTAAGACTGCTGACCGGCTATAGGCAAAAACCCACACAGGCTGAAACCTGTGGGGGACCAAAAATTTTAAAAACAATGCTTGATTGACAAAAAAACTGTTCAAAATGACGAGGTGAGATTAGGAGTCGTGCAGGTGATATAAAATCGATAAAAAATTGACGCCATTAAAATACGACCCTCAATCGGCTCAAATTTGTCACACATGCGACATGTTGTCTTTTTTCTAGCTTTGTTTTTATGTCAACTCTTTTGTCTAGTACAGTTTTTTATCACACAGTCAACCCATAGTCCGACGTCCATGTTAATATCTAAAATGTGTCGGATGTCAAGTTTATTGGAAAACTGGAAATTATTGAAATATTGCGTCTAAATATGTGTTATATTCATTAATGAAAAAATTTGCTAATTTTCATAGATTTGCATGTATCCACGAAGAACTGTCTAGAAATGTCCCTAAATTACACTTAAAATCCGTGTCACATGTCGAATGTCGGTTTGTTAAGTACAGTACTATAAATAGTTATATCACTGAATATATTTTGGTTCTAACGTGTCGAAAAAGGTAAAAAGTGTCGAAAACCCAAGGATGTCGAATTGTCAGTTGTCATACTGTCAACAGTAGACTCTATCTAACGATTGTCTCTCCAAGAGACAATTTTGCAAACTGATTAAGTTTGTCTTACAACGTACCTTATCCGAGCTATTCATGTGTTTATATTTATTGTTTTCCTCTTCCAATCTTGTTTAATACGAGGGGTGGTCGACAAGCTTTTCATTAAGAAAGAAGCTTATGTAATCAATCATATTTATTTTTCAACATAATTACCATTAACATTGTGACACTTCAACGCTCTCTTTACACTTATTTACACCATCACACCAAAAGGTCAAAGGCATACTGTCCAGCCATGTTATTACCGCTGCTTTCACTTTATCATCACTAGAAAATTTCTTTCCTTTCATGTCCAATTTTAACTTTGGAAAGACGTGAAAGTCACTGGGAGCCAAATCTAGCGAATATGGTGGGTGAGGAAGCTCTTTGAAGTTGCAATCATGCAATGCTTGCTGAGCAACATTGGCTTTGTGGGGTGGTGCATTATCATGAAGAAGCAACACACCCCTGGTTAATTTTCCTCTTCGTTTTTCTTTGATCGCATTAGGCAAATTGGCCAAAACCTTAGCATAATATTGGCTGGTGATGGTAGTCTTTGGTGGCAAAAAGTCTTTGGGCCTTCAGCATCCCAAAAAAGCGTCAACATGATCTTCCTGCTGATTTGACAACCCGAGCTTTGACTGGTGGATGTTCTCCTTGTTGTATCCATTGCATCGATTGTTGTTTGGTTTCTGGGTCATCATGATAAACCCACGTTTTATCCCCAGTCACTAATCGATTTCGAAAATCCTGAGGACCAGTGTTAAATCGATGGAAGAGGGCCAAACTCAAAGTGGCTCGATTTTGCTTTTGGTCGTTTGTCAACAGTCTCGGTACCCATCGAGCACTGACTTACGAGACACCCAATCTTTCATGCAAAATGAAAAGAACTCGTTCATGACTAATGCCCAACGCCTCCTCAATCTCTTCTAACTCGTCGATTGTCCAGCACGATTTGTTGCACGGTGTCAATATTTTCTTGTGTGGTCACTGTGATTGGAGCACCACCGGATGGTTCATTGTCAAATGAGTCTCATCCACAACGAAATTTTGTGATCCATGATTTGATTGTGCTAAATGCTAAAGCACTATCTTGATAAACATTAATGAGCTTCTCATGGGTTTCTTTTGCCTTTTTACTCTTCCGCATGAGATAACGAATCACTGCACGTTGTTCGATAACAATATTTTCAAAACGTAATTTTCTCAAAACGTTATTGGATTACGTACTATAGTTAATGACTGGATAATTTTTTCTGGTTCAAATTTGGCGTAGAGCCATCCTAGATGATAGGTTGTATTGCTACAAAGTTAAATTTGTGAAATTTTGGCGCACATTTAAAAAGCTATGTCATTGTCGACCACCCCTCGTACGTTTCTCAATATTTGCCGCTTCGACATTCGACATCGATGACTGATTTAATGTCTTTATGAAAACTATTGCTTGCTTCTTGCAAACTGCTACTATTTCACTCTCTTTTATCATTACGTTAATTCCGAAACTTATTTCTGACCACATCATTCTGTGTTCCGATTCGGGAGCTTGAAACTTTTGGTGAAAAATCGAAATGAAACTATTAGCACTAATGATATGAGAAAGGGGGAAACATCAAGTAACATAACAGTTGTAAGATAGCACATAACAGTAACAGTAACATAACCACAATACTCAGTTCATTCTTACAAAATGGACTAAATTGCACTAATTTTCCGAAGTAAAATCCAATGTGTTAACTCACTCAGATGCTCATAGATGATTCAACTTGCAGCACTGCAACTAAATTTTTTTCTTGCATCGTGGTACACACGTAAAGGTGTACGATGTCGAAATTTAATATTTTCCCTCGATCGTCGTCCGACAATGGTCGAAATTTTGATTTTAGTTCCGTTTTGCGCAATGTACGTTAGAAATTTCATCAGTCAACAAACATTGACCGTCTGCGTTTCGTAGCATGCGCAATGATCAAGCATATAACCGGCGTCTGCGACGAACGACGAACGAAACAAGCTTATTGTAAGCTGCGGGGGCGGCCATCGGTTGTACAATACGAGCGTATTATTCAGGCTCGCGTAGGAATATAACCATTGCGTAACAAAAAAACAACGTTTCGGTCACATAGACGAATATGATACTCGATGGTATATTATGAGGTGGGTTGAATATGGGGATGGCGGTAGTGGTCTCGTCCTCGAATTGTTTACCTGGTCCTGTCGCCGAACGGCACCAACGAACCATAGACAAATAAACAGTGTTTCGTTTCCGCGATTCGTGCCATTGGTCAGTTCGATTATAGCGCTCGGTCATACGTTTACTCTATCTTTGTAACGTTGACAGTGTTTCACTTGAAATGCGAAAAACCACGAGCTAAAATCGGCGCAGTTGCTCGATCTATTGTAGTCGCGAATGTAAGTAACGCCGCCATATATCGGAAATAAGACGACAGAAAAATTGTTTATTTTCGACCAAAAGTGCATTAAATTTATTACACAATTATTATACGATTTCGATTTGGTTGGAAGAACGGACGTATTTTCGCTGAATATCGAAATAATCATGTACGGTAATACTGTAGGTTTTCCTAGACGCTCATGCTCTGGAAATTGTTGACTGTATGCTGCTGTTGTAATTTGATGGAGGAAATACTGTAATGGCTACTTTTTGGTAAATTTATCCCTGGATAAGTCTTGTAATCATTTTTTTGTTCGTGTCTTCTTTACGGAGGAGTAATCAGTCGTTTTCGTGAGTTTTTAAACCAATCAAAGGTTTGTAATTACTTTTTGCATGTCGTCTTGAGTATAATTTGTAGAACTATCCAGAACATAGCACCTTACGTTTCATCAACTTTTGGTCATTTACTTTTTAAATTCGGTAAAAATATATCTTGTAGGAAGTTATTGAGGTGATGAAATGGCGAATCTTTGGTAATTATTTTTGCTTATATTGCTTGAGGTCTCTACATGATGTTAATATTCGCAGACATTCGTTCATTAAGTGTGTTTTTTTTCTATCCTGCATAATTTTTAAGCTTTGTTAATCCACCTGTTTCTTGCTATAATGAAATTCTTTTACGATCCTTACCAGTTGGAGCTTTCCTAATGTGTGATTTTCAAGCTGTTTTACTGTTTGAGTCAATCGAAATCGCATGGAAAATTCTTCTTACCCGCACGAAGAAATGTAGTTTAGAAATGTGCCTTTTTATAATTTTGATCACGCCTGCCCCATAACATACCTTTTTTCATCAAGGCGGAAGTCACCTGATTTTCTTCAGATCAAAATTCAAATACTGATCATTCGTTCGGCCAGGAATTGTAAGCATCAAATTACTCGTGATTGTTTTATAAACAAAGACAGTTTTCGTAAAAATATTCATTGTCATCTTTGATTGAATGGTAGTGTGACAAGGTAATGCAGGGTAGCAAATTTGGCGACATTTTGAATTCCATAGAAAAATGGCTAGTGAATTGTATGCGCTTAATTTGGTGCTACTAAAAACTGATAATGTACTTTTTGATTTATTAAGGCTGCCAAGTATCATGTCAGTATTGTGAATGAAATTCCGGTCAACAACTTCTATTATTAAGGAACTACTGTATATTACCATTTTAAAGTTGTCTCATCTTATCTTTGTTTCCAACCAATGTTGCCTTCTTTTTAAAACTGGTTGAAAACTTTTGTTCGCGTTCACTAAAAACTTTCCCTTCCGTTCTAAAAACGCATTTAACTATGTAAAAGTTCATCGCGGTAGCGGAAAAATTATCTCATGCGACATATATATTTTTTTAACAAACGCCTTGCCGTCGAGATTAACCAAAAAATAGATAATAAAAATTTATAAATTAATTTTACGCACTTATTTCATCGAGTTAGCGGCCAAAAAGTGTTTTTAATGTTGTGCCGGCATGTAAAAGAGCCAGGTAGGTCAAATTAGCTAATTTCGATTGAAAAGCGCTCGAAAATCTCTTTAAAACTTGTTTACGCGGAGGGTATAAGCTCTCTAGTTTAGAATGTTCATTATTTTCTCCCTTTTTGTTGACGTCATTTATGCAAAAAGTAGAGCAGAAAATTTTCTTCGTACAAGGAAGAGAATGTGACAAAAAATTTCTTCTCCATCGTTTAAAGTCTAATTTATTTTCTGCGCCGCCTTTCCATCGTCGTTCAACTCTTTCCCGCCCGAAAACCTTTCCGGAACGCGCGCGGCGCTAGTTGTCGAATGACGACATATAAACAGCTAGAGACGACAAGACAAGCTTGCTAGCTACAGCCGCAAACGTAGCTTATTTCGCTGGCGACCGTTGCCCGCCAGCCGCTAGCGGTTGGTAAGTAACTTGTAGTAGGCGTGCGTGCACGTTCGCCGACCGACGCGCGCGATTTTCTGCTCGGCGAAAACAACTGGTTTAAATTTCGATTACTGAAGTTATGTTGTTCTTCTTTTTAGTGTCGCTTTTCGAATCGTCGCCCGTGTTTTAAACCTTTAAGAAAAATCGTTAAAATTGACATTTTTTTTTATCGCCGCTTATCCTTTCCGTTTCGTATTTACGCGCCGAGAATTTATAAAACATTCATTGGTTCAGTCACGCCATTTCTTGGGATACTTTACAGGCCAATATTAGAATTTACAGAATTAGCGAGGTTGACTGATAGTTCGAGGGTATTGTAACGTGATCTCTATTTAATTGCAAATTACTTCTGATTGATAGAACAAACCTTCATTTAAACAATTAAAAGTTTGCATCATCTGATTAAATAAATGTCACGTTTTGATATTACCTCTTTTCGCCAAAGTTGCCAATACGGGGTAGGGGAAGTGTATAAAGACAGGCTGATTTTTGGCTGACAAAAAAATAAAAGCGCCTGATGTTTTTTTCTTTCTTTTTACCTTTCTTTAAAAATTCATTCATTGAATATCTCTCTGTTCTCTGTCTATGTCTCTGTTTACTTCTTATTTGGAATTGTACTTTTTGTTTTTTTATGTATTTTTCTGCAAGTGATGAATGAAAGAACGATGTCAGTCGTATCCAGTTACAGTAGCTACTTTTCGTGCGTGATGACCATTTTATTGTTTCTCTAATAGTAAATTCGACGGTTTTATCATCTGTCTCCTTATCGGAAGTACTATTATTTCCGAATGAGATTGCGTCCTTCGTACGATCTGTCGAAATATAAACAAACAACGTCCAAACAATAGTAAGCTAAAATGGGGTCGAAGTTTTTTCAAGGATTCGCAAATTCCTGAAAGTCGAAGGGTTGTCGATTTTGTACGCATAGTTTGCATATTTATAAATAACCCTCTCCTTATCCTTGTTAATTTTTCATCAGAAAAATGTAATAAGCTCGGGCGGGTGAGCTTTGTGCACGTGACAGTTTTCATTTTTGCTAGTGTTAACGATAAGACGTGCTTCAGTTGCTAGGGAAAATTCGTTACTAGAGAGGGAAAAAAATGAAGACGAAGACGCATTTGGGCGTCCGCGCGAGTCGCCTGGGTAGCTCGAGTAAAGTTGCATTGATCTGTCTTGCTTTAGCCGTAGTGCTCGCCTTCCTTTCCTGAACCCTGAAAACACATGCTAAATGCACTTTTGCGTTCTATAACTTGCTTGCTACGAACGCTTCGCCACTAAATATTGATTCGTACTGCCATCCGCGCCCGTGTGTGGTCCGCGGTTGGCTGCATTGAAATTAGAGAGTCGAGTTTGCAATGTGCATCGCACACACGCAAACTGCATCGTCGCTGCGTCGTTGCAGCGTTATCGGGTCGGGGTTGTTGTTTTTGCAATCTTCTTTTCGGGATTGTTTTTTTTTGTATCGAAAACTTTTAAAACCCAGAAAAATTGTCTTCTTGTAGCGTCGTTATACGTGACGACGTTTTTTTAGTAGGAAACTCGTCGAAAAGCGCGTCAAAAGTGTCCTTGTCAGTTTTCGTTGCTTTTATAACTGAAAATGAGTAGGCAGAACGCTCGATCTTGTAGTTTTGAAGAATATGTATAACTTTGATGCCACTAGCTAGCTTAGGTTACCAAACTTCGATTCTCGTTTCGCTTACTCTTCTTTATTTTCGTTTGTTGAAATTTTCATCGACCACTGGCCGGCGAGGCCGTTCGCGCCATCGAAAATCTCTTTTCCATTCGCGTGCCAGCTGGCGCTGACTCGGACGGAGAATGTCCAGCGGGTCGTCCGAGAGTATAAGATAGAGCTAGCTAAAACGATCGCTCGACCCGTGCCCCGGCTTACTTGTGTTACCCATCGAATACGTAAGATTAGCACATAAGACTTCGAATCGCTCAGAATGCTGACCACTATTTTGTCCGTTCGGACGTTTAACCCGACTCGTTTCGAGGTTGAAACTCTTATTTATCGTCACTTCGTAAAATACGCCCGTTTCGCTGTAGATACATACTAGTTTTTGTTTTGTTGTCAACAAAACACAATTTTCGTTAAAAGTTGGTTTTTTTGTTTTTCAGCCATGACGCCTCCGCCCGATGGTGAATGTCTGGTTGTAAATCCGGTGCAGTGGCCAAGCGTTGAAAATATGAAAGACGACGAAGAAATTAACATAGCCATCGTCGAACGTATATCCCGTTTGAAATTAGCCGATAACAGTAATCAATCCGAATGGATGTTACCCGACGAGCCGAGCGAGAAGAACGATGATAGCCGCGGCAACGATTCGCCGTCGGATCTCGGTTCGTCCGTTTCGTCGGATCCGTCGTCGGCGTCGATCTCGAAAGAAGCTCTATCGTCGAGTTTGAAAGACTCGTCCAGCGAGGACAGCGGTCATAAAACCGACGGACGGCAACAACATCACAAATGTCGCTGTACGTGTCAAACGAAAAAAGCCCACGGACAAGCACAATCTGTCTCGTATCCGAATTGCGCGAAAGTGACGTCGGACGAGCATAAAAATAATCAATCGTCGCCGATAAACGGCAAAAATTGTCAACATCCAAAGAATACGAAAAACGGCTCGAGCAATCACGGCAAGTGGGTCAGTCCGGCTGAATTCTTTCAAGCCACTAGACAACGATCTAGCGCATTGGCAAACAAGATCAGCACGACGTCGACGTTCGCCGGATCGCGCGAACTTCTCACTCAAGATTTGCTGCGCGTCAGCGGCGGAAAGGATGATAAGGATAATAAGAGCGTCGAAGAGATGACCAAGGCTTTGGAGCAGGCGCATTTGAGCGACGAGTCGGTTGCTAAGACCGTGGCCATCGGCGCCTTGGAAGAACGGGGTCTCATTCCGGTCTTGCAAGGAAATCGTCATTTAGCGACGCCCTACCAGTTGCACAAACCACCTCATCATAATCAAATCCAATCGCAGCGTTGTAACGACTATAATAATTACCAAGTTAAAGTCGAACAGCAACAGCACGGCGCCACCGGAAGCCCGTTGCAGTATATCAACCAACAAAGGCAACGAGCAAATGCCAATCATGGATTCGGCATGCCGCCGAATCATTACGCCAATAATAATGGTCAACAACAACAACAACAAGCGTACATGCCGTGCTATCAACAGCAAGACCAGAATCAAGTTTACGGCAATCTGCAGGACGAATTCGTCAATAACGGATGTTGCTACGGTCAGGAACAGCAGCAGGCCGTGTCCGTAGAAAGCTGTTACATGAACCTGTACCAGCAACAACAGCACGTGCAGCAGAGCGCAGCCGCCCCCCCTCAGCAGGCGCAACTTCAAAACAATCCGTATAGCCCGTGTTTGGTCGACAGCCCGGCGGCCGCCCATCAGTACAGCCCTTGCTCCGTCAGATCTGATGACTCGTTATATTACAAAAGCAGCGGGCAACAAGTTGGAACACCGGCTTTAATCGGCGGCAACGCGACGCCGATCCATTCGCCATTCAACGCGGCGAACATGGTCGTCCGATCGTCGTCGAGCGGCACACCAACTTCGGAAATGCCGGTCAGTCCGTTCACCGACCAACATCTCACCACCGACGAACTGAATCGTCTTTTGAACAACAATCAGTTGGCCGAACTGCCGGAACCGTTGAGCGATTTCATTTTGAAGTATTCGCGACGCTACAGCGTCAACAGCGAAACGCGACTCGTTAATGGTCAGGAATCTCTGGACGCCGGCAAATCCGTGGGCGGTTCGGTGGCCGACGATAGTTCGAGCCATAAATCGTCGCGAAAGGGTAGCACGTCGTCGGACGAAGGGTATCACGGGCTGAATTCAGTGGAAAGTCCCGACGACCAGTCGAGCGTTTGCGGATCGCCGTTTAGCGCCGGCAGTACGCCGGGATATTCGCCGGCGGCACCTCAGGGCGGTCAAACTCCCACCACGCCGACGAAAAAGCTGCTGGCCGACAAGAAGGATTCAACGCCGAACAGCTTGCGTAAAATCAAACCAAAACCGGCGG
The DNA here is from genome assembly GCA_034698125.1 of Prionchulus punctatus. NCBI lineage: Eukaryota > Metazoa > Nematoda > Enoplea > Mononchida > Mononchidae > Prionchulus > Prionchulus punctatus. The sequence goes on along the minus strand of JAQGBA010000105.1, from coordinate 9,403 downwards.
CCGGCGCGGCCAGAGTCGGCAAAGCTAAACAGAAATTGCGCGAAATGATAAGCAACGAAGATTTCGATAACGCGTGGGCCTGGGCTGTGAGATGTGGCCAAGCTTGCCCCGGAGCTTTGTACTATCGTGATCCAGATGGAGACAGGTATTGCCAATATTCTTTTTGTCCAGTAGTTTTTAGTGGTAAGATCCTTGACAACCGAAAGTCGACAGACTTAACTGTAATACACTATGCCTGTTTTATCAAATTGGTTTACTGTATGCTCAGGAAGGCTCTTTGACCTTTGACTGCTCATGACATTTTATGCCTGTGATTTCCTAATCAATGCACTTCGTTGACTTTACATGTCATCATCACGTTTGTCATAATGCCAAGCAGAGAACGTCTAAAAACAAATGGAAAAATTGTGTAATCTCTTGTCATTTCACGTCTGATTTCATGTTCTCTATACAAACCAAATTAAAATCTATCGTGTACGCGACTCGACTTGCGTTGATTCTCTAGAAATTTCTTGTTTTATCCATTTTTTAATTACGTATTTGTCCGTACTACTCTTCGAGCTACTTTTTTCTTGGTTTTCCTAAGAGTACCCGCGAGGGAAAGATTGTAATTAACATGCAAGGATATTGTCTGATACTCGCTTTTCTCCAAATAGTTATGTCTAAAAACCAGCGCGCTAAATAACTATCTATTTTATTCGCACAACAATGCATTTGTCCGACTGATTATTTGTTCCCTGTCAAAATAAACTTCCTCGTTTTTTTTTGGCAAGCAGATGAAAGCGTCTTTCATCAACAAAAATTTACTTTCACCACTACCAACAACAGCAACAACAAACGTCGAAACTGCTTTTTTGAATTGCAAATTATTATTTCTACATGTATATTCAAAATTTCTGGTGTTCGTTAATTGCGGCTGGGGATGTCAGAGTTTTGTAACAGAAATTGAATTCGAAAACATCAAACTTCTATACCGGTTTTCGAGCTTAGCCAGCGAAATTAATGTTCTAGGTTGTTGTTATGAAACCGTTGTCAACATTTTCCACTGATGTCATCGCGCAAGCAGCCCCGTCGCACGTATAATTTTGAAAAGTTTTTTTTACGAGCATTTCTCCCTCCTAGCTGTCTACGCGGAGCTACCTTGACGCAAGCAATCCTGTTTTCAGTTTTTACTCGATCAGCAGTTTTTAGCGATGAGAATCATCGTTGGTCGACGACGACAGTAAAAGCGGCGAGGCAGGCAAGCGAACGATCGTGACAGGCATGAAAATAATATATTTTTCAATCGCCTCGACACTTTTCATGAGATTGAAAAAATATAGCAAGAAAACAACAGTAATTACCTTAAGATTTTGCTAGAGTTCGAAATTAACGCTCGATTCCTCTTGCCAACGTGTGACGCAAGCGACAAAGCCGTTGAACCGTCGACGGCTTTGTTATTGAACTTTATACATTTATTTCTGCCGCGCTTATATGCTTGAATGGGGGATTTTTGCAAAAGAGCAAAAAAAATTGCTATCGGGGATTGTATGTGAAGCGATAATTCGTAAATGCGCATGCAAAATAGTTTCACTGAACTAGCTTAGCTAATGATTAATGCTAATCCATCGAGAAAGTATCAAAAAAGGGTTTTCAATAGTTTCATATTACTGTACATCGTATAAGTACAATATTACTGGCAACTTTCTTTATACATCACGGAATTTTGTTTTTTTCTCTTTCCAGTTTGTTACATATTGTCGTTTGGCACAAGGACCTTTCGAAAGTGTACGCTTTGACTGAGCTGATGATGCGAGACGAAACTCAACCATGCCTGAAGCCATTTGACTTGCCCAATAAATTAGATGAAGTACGTGTAACGATCTACTGTACTGTATTGTAACATACAGTTTGAAGATTGCGCGCTGTTTGAAGAAAGTTCGACTTTGTACCGCGTCTGGAACCTTGGTAGACGAAAAAAACTCACTGATTGTGTACGCAAACGCGCAAATTTTAGAAGTCGAATTTTCTACAGAACGCACACATCCTGTTATCGTTGTTGACTGTCGACTGCAACTTTGCAGATGTTTATTACAGGCGCCGTTGTTTTTGGCGGTCGAAAAACGTATGGAAGAAGTCGTATCGTACGCTTTAGAAAATGGAGCGAATCCGAATCAAAGGACGCGAAATCGAGACGGCGACGCGGCTCTTCATTACGCGGCATCGCGCGGCATGACAGAAATAGTTCAAGCGTTATGCGCGTCGCAATTGACAAATTTAAATCTGTTGAACGGAGCTGGTGAGTGATTTTCAATGAACGACGTTTTTATTGCCTCGTAAGGCAACTTGAGAGCAACACACGTGTAAAACAAAACATAAAATCTTACAGGATTAACTCCGTTGCTGTGCGCTGTTAAGAATCACGGTGTCATCGAAGAAGAAAGCCAATGTCTCGTTAATAATAAACCGACCATAAGAATTTTGCTGAAAGCCGGGGCCGATCCTAAAATTCCTGTAATGAACACTTGATTATTTCGTAAAACTAATTTTTACGTTATCGTCGACTGTTTGTAGGATGCGGCCACCGGGAAAACTGTTCTCCATTACTCAGTCGAAAGAATGGACCCCGATTTGGTTCAAGTATGACTTCGAAGTTTTTACTCGGATATCGCTCGATCTAGTCACCTCTATTACTTGTTGCAGTTGTTTCGCGATCATTTGGATAAAGAGTCAATGGGCACCCTGGTTAATATGCCCACGTATACGGGAGAAACTGCTTTGCATATTTTGGGTCGAATGGCCAGTCCTCGCGGATCGAGTTACAGTAGAGGCGAGGGCGAAGAGGAACTTCGCCGAAAGATGTTCATGACTTTGGTTGACTGCGGAGCTGACATCACGCTTTGCGAAAGTCCGGACCCGTTAGACGCTCAATTTACGATTTTAGGTAACATCTACTGCAAGTTGTAGAGCACGACCGATTATTAGTTTTCTCAATTTGTTTTTAGATCCTTCGTTGTCGCCGTAAAACGTTTCCTCGTCAAACAAGTTGATTTGAGTACAAAGGAGGGGAAAAAACTACTGGGGAATTTATATTAAACGTGTATACATATATAATATTTTGTTCTCGTCTATCATTTTCATTTACCTTCAATACTATTTGACCTCGGGCATCGAAATCGAAGAATGGTCCATAATGAAAATTGGCCATATCGGCTCGTCGTGAACCGAACTATAGTTTTACTTGTAAGCATACGTGGGTAACGCGTTTTGGCGACTTGCTAAATTTCGTTGAAGACCTGTTGGCAAGCAATTTTGCTCTTGTATGCTTGCGTCTTCATCATCATCATCATCCGTACTTTTCAAGACTTAGTTTTTTTTTTCTTATACTGGTGACAATGCGGTTCATAAATTTGTTTCTTTTTGCTGGGTATACTCTAGTGTTTCATTTTCGTGTAATACCCCTAAAAATAAATTTCTTCGTTATTTTCGGAATAATTTTCACATTAATTTGTAATTGGCATTTTGTTTTTGTTACGTACCAGTGTTATTTTGTGATGTTGTTTTTTTATGTTATTATTTGTGCGAATACTGTATTATTTTCTTTTCTTGTTTTTCGAGTTTAATTTTTGTGATACCTTTATTTTTTTTAAATAGCCGAAAATTTGTTTTTTTTTTGGTTGATTTTGTACGTTTGTAAACTTTACAAGCGCGGCGAATGTTCGAGGCCGATTTAAAAAGTTCTTTTTTACTTAGAATTCTTTTTTTGTAAAAAAATGCATGGAGTTGAAGAAAGTTTATTTTGATAGGTAGGTTTATCCAATTTGGAACCAATGTAATAATTTCGAAAAAATGTTAAAAACGAAAGTTTGAAATCCATGTTTCTCGATCGAATGACGTTTTTGTTTTTTTCTCTTGTTATTAAAGTATGTTTTCATTAATTTTGGAATTAAATGTTTCAATTGTTTAGTAAATTCGCAAATTGCACATTCAAATTATTCTGGCGACAATGTTTTAAAGATTACAACTAAAAAAATGTTTTGTTTTGAACTATCGGTGTTTGGAGTATATTTTCTTTTTAGGCAAGTTTTGCGATTGATTCGCTCATTTCCTGGCAAAAGTGATAACTATAAGCTGCTGGTCTGACCTGACAGGTCCTGTGTTGTTTTTTCTTAGACTTTTTGGCCAACTTGTCAGTCTTAGTTTTAAAAATTAAGAAAAAATCTTAATTATGACTTACTCCTAATCCAAAAATTAAGAAAAATTCTTAAGAAAAATTAACCTTAGTTTAAAATTAAGATTAATTAAGATTCTTAATTAAGAATTAAGATTCTTCATTAAGAATCTTAATTTTTCTTAATTATTTTTCCTAACAATTTTTTAAACTTGCATTTTAAGAAGTAAATTCCTTCATATTTTCATAATTTTGATAATAATGTTCTATTACACCCTTTTCTTGACTACTGCAGCACAATAATTGTTTTTACTGTGTTAAAGTAAGGTGATTTGATATAAATTTTTTTCATTGCCTCTTATTTTCTATGATTGAAGTAAAGCAAAAAATCGTAATAATTATATGTTTATATTTCATATTAAATATTTCAATATCTAGAGTTGTATCACAATAAGTTTGATGTGAACTGTCAAAAATGCTTGTTTTTGTGGAAATTTGACTCAAATAATGTTCGAAAATTAAGAAAAATTAAGATTTTTTTTTCTAATTTATTCTTATTTAGTCTTCACTAAGAATAGTTCACTTTTCTTATTCTTAATAAATTGTGAATTAAGAAAAAATGCTTAATCTTAATCTTAATTTTTAAAAATTAAGACATTTTTCTTAGTCTTAATTTTAAGAAATAAGAAAAAATAAGATCTTAATTAAGACATATTTTTTCTTAAGAAAAACAACGTACGACAGGTCCATGAAATTATGAAAATAGGCCATACGCTTGCATCATCTGCACAATCATTGCTGCGTAAAGAAATTTATAAAAGAGAAGCAGGTTAGGTCAATTTTATCTCAATTTTTGTTTACTTGCACGTGCTTTGGTCGGCTGCTTTGTGTTTTCTGGAATTTTCGCAAGTCTTTATAAACGAGTCGCTTTCGTTTAGTTTCTAACAGTTTTCTTGCTTTTTTGCGAAGTGTTAACTCACCTTAAATTTGTCTAACCTCGTTTTTCGAAGTTATATCGGATTAATTATGCCGCGATCAGGAGGAGGAGGAGGTCGAAGAAGCGCGCCGTCGAGGTAAAATGGTTATAAGCGGGTATATTATTTGTTTTCATGACACGAAAAATTGTGGCAATTTTCATTTTAGACCCGCTCCGCGTCGGAATGTTCCAGCTCCCGTACATCACGCACCACCACCACCGCAACCGCAACCGGGTCGTGGTTCCGGGCTTTTCGGTCAAATGGCGGCTACAGCCGGTGGAGTTGCTATTGGTTCTGCAGTGGTAAGATTAACTTTTTATGTTAACGCTATTGCGCGTGTATGACGAAAATATGCTTTCCAGGGCCATACTATCGGACACGCTATGACCGGTGGTGGAAGTCGCGAAGAAGGTCAAGTCGCTGAACAGCAGCCGCAACAACAGCAAAACGATCAGTCCGGCCAGCAACGTCAGCTTTGCGATTTCGAATTGAAGCAATTTTTGGACTGCGCGCAAAAATACGATTTGTCGGCTTGCGAGAATTTGAATCAGATTTTGAAAGAATGTCGCGCTCGCTACGGCGTTTAAAGGAACTTTTAATGTAGTTTTAAGTGTTTTAAAAATGTTTTCCGTGTAAACTTTGTAATTTGTTTTCGTCTGAATTTCTGGTGTTCAACTTTATCCTTACATTTCTTTGAAATTTCATTAGATGACTATTAAATTGCTTTGCAATGCCTAGATTTTTTACTCAGTTTTATAAATCAATTTTTATGAAAACAAACATTTACTTTTGTTAGCTTGGCACAAAATAATTGATTTGAGAATAGTCCTTTCACAACTACGGCTGGTAAACGGGACAGCGTACAGTCTAGTTGTAACGTATATAGGTTAAGCTATACAGTATTAAGATAAATGAATTTAAGCATGCCGAATGATGCAGACAACGGGCTCGCGTCTTAACCGTGTGCTCGAAAATCGATATCTGAATACGGATTGTAATTTTAACTACTTTTATTCCGGACATAGTTGACGATAAACAATAGCTACAAAGAAAATTCACTCCTTTTAACTTAATCATCTTCCCTTTACGCCACTCTACTTCTTCATCTTCCCTTGGTCTGCCCTCTTATAGACGTCGTCTAGGTCTTTTTAATTCATCCCACATCCCTTCCTCTATACACATTTCTATTTAGCAAATCACTTGCATGTAAGCCAATTTTTATTATTATTTCTTGTTCAATTAAATTTTAGTCTTTCTTTATCAACAAAGTTTTTTTGTAGCAGTAGCCCTTGAAAGTGGTTTACAAAAATCTCGAATTACGTGTTTCCAATAAGTATCTCAGAAGGACCAATATTTAGCTCTTTTTTTCACTTGGCGACTGTACAGGTTGTCTTTTTATTGCTAAATGTACAAAACATTTGTGATACGAAAATTTTTTATAAAAAACAGACCAATTCAACGATTCATTTCTTTAATTTTGTCATGAAAACACTCAAACGCTGTTCCAATGAATTCAATTCTTCCTCCAATGATAATAAATACTGGCTGGTTCTTAACGACTCGCTGAAATTTGTTGAGAAATTCACGAATGAATGCCTGAAAATAAAACAGGCTTTAACAGTTTCATCATAATGCAGGAAAATCATGAAGCAGTACATCGAATTTAATTGTCTCAAAGCATTTTCCGTAGTTTCTTTCAATTTCTGTTCGCTCTCGGCAGTCAAATCGTTAACGCCACTTACACCGACTGCACAAAGCTTGTCTTCGTTTTCACCTTCAGATTTAGCATGTTTGATATGATGGAAAATTCGCTATAAATTGGAGAGCCGTAACGCCAATATTTAGACACAATCAAAGTACTAATTTGTTTTTGTAATTAAAATCATTGTTAACTGCAACTTTTACAATATCAACTTACATTGAACTGTTCCGACTTTGTCAATTTGTCATTCAAAATCATTTCTATCTTTTCAAAGGATTCAGTTTTTTCCTTTAACTCCTTAGCCACTTCGTCGAAAAGCGACTTCAATTGAGGCAAACGATCAATCTGACGTTTCAATTCTTCGGCAATCTAAAAAGAACATGTGAAACATAGCCATAGTAGAATACAACTTCTAGCTAGTAGCTTTACTGATTTTTCTTGATCGATTAAATATTGGCAATACGTATCCGCTGATTCGTTGTCCGATTGAACAATGTCCAATATGTGTTGCCGAGCGAAACAACGAGCCAATTCCTTAGAAGTTTCCGAGTATTTACGCAAATCCTGATTTAGAATTCCAATATTTTCAAGTAAATATGCATTTTCCTCCCTTAAAAAGAAAATTTATGTTTAGGACAGTTCGTTTCAATCGATAAACCAATGAACAGTTTCGTTCTTCGCTTTCTAAACAATGAGAATGCGCAATTACTTTGCTAGAAAATTATTAAAAAAAATTATCATTGCTAAAAAATTATCATTTTCTCATGTCACTTTCGAACTCTGGACAATTATCATAATAGCTTTACCACCTTTTAAACAAGAAAATAATTAAAATGTCACATACCTCAATCGATCAGGAGATGGAATCAAACCGAAACAATCCTCGTCCAATTCCTTAAGTCGTTCCAACTGACAAACAATCGAGCACTCGCGTAATTCCAAGTCAATTTCACGACATCGCAACAATTCGAATGAAGCTGATAATCGTGACAAATCGTCGATGTTTTTATCTTTAACATTTTCATCGGACGTGCGAGTTAATTTATTTGCAACGTTCTTCAGAGATTCAGTTATTTGTTTTTCATCGTCGTAGCATAAACCAGCAATAATACGACAAGAAGTTTCAATGTCGCGCAAGATTTGGGCAAAGATTTCCAGTGAAGTCGATAAATCGTCGCACAATTTCGAAAACTAAACGACAAGCTAACAGTTAGCTAAAACTGGGGTTAAATGTCGTCGACGATTGTTGCACCAATAAAAGTATGGTGCAACTATACGAAAAACTGTAGAACTATGGAACTACAGACTGGCACGCAAAAATTGCTACAATAACAAAAGGTGCTTCTATTTTCTACTTTGATTTGCGCGTTATGGCAGCGGTTTTCAACGGCCATCGATTCCGACAGGTCAATTTTGCTACTGGTCGCTTGCAATGATAGCATTTTCGCTTCGACCGTCTCGTTTAACCTTTTAACGTTTTCGCATTTCGATTCCAAGCATTCGAGCTCTGCTTTCAAACGCTGGAGCTCAAAGTTGTCAGAACCGCTGAAAAAGTGTTCCATTTATAAAACAAATTTTAAGTTATTTTTGGTTTATTTGCCGACTTGTCGAATTGATCATCTTTCGATGCGTTGACCGTAAACCAATTAAAAAATTTCGAACATTCCGGGTCGATTGTCGATTCGAATGTGGACGCGTCCAAATCGCCGACATCAGGATATTCAAATTCGTCGAGTTTAGCAAAAAAGCGCAACGTATTCAATTTTTCTTCGTCATTATCGGCATTTGGTTCGTTCGATGACAATTTCGATGGAATTTTTATTTTTGCGGATTTCCTTCCGTGCTTTGTCACAGGCTGAAAATAATTTCATAAATATAAAGAAAAATGCGTGAATTTCATAAAAATGAACAAAGTACTGTTTTTAAACACAAAATTTGTTTTCTTACCATTAAAATTGTCAGAAAATGAGCTTATTTTTAGAAATCGAGCAATTTTCCGCGCAAAATATGCGTATTTGGCGGTTTGCAAGTCAAATTTTAATAAGGCTGCATTACAATTTGGAAAATAAGGAGAGGGAAATACAAATTTTCTGCCAGTTACTTGTCTTTAAAAGAATGTATTTATTATGCAGGAATTTCGAGTCGAACGTTACTGATTTACAAAACGTTTTTCTGTGTACTTTATTAATGCAAGTAACAAATTCTTTTATCCAAATTTTTTTAATTTAAAAAAATGGTATGTGTTTACTTCTCATGAATATTCATTCTAATAGCGACCACTTCGTGTTTCATACATTTTATGCTAATGTAATTTTAATTGCACAAACTTATTCCCTGTTTAGTTCATGTGGCTCCTTATCCCTACTACATAATTATAATCCGATGCGATTTAATTTAATTTATGCGCATGTTCCTAAACGTTTATATGCAACACAGGATATTCAATTTAAAACTTTTCATGCTGTCGCGTCGGCCATTTTTTATGAATTTTTTTATTTAGGGTAAAGTGCCCTTATTCGGACCCCCTAAGATTTCGCTGTTGCTGCCAGACCTGTAAAGCAAGAAAAATAGTAT